>MU228421.1:108526-121151 GCA_018584345.1 Thuja plicata | reverse complement strand
GAGTGGCCTTGTTAGAGGACTTAGAACATTCCACCTGAATGTCACCTTGTTAGAGGATTTATACAAATGACTGTTAGGTCAACCTTGTTAAAGGATTTAACTGATACAATGATTATAAAGTAATCAATAGTTGTGATCTGATACATACAACTTACTTTGCAAATTCAGATCCAATTATAGCTCTGATGTTAACTTATTGGATAGCCTACACTGTCATTTCAACCTTCTGATCTACTTGGAAATCCATCAAGCAATCACACATGCAACTCTCTACTTCTGTATTCAGCCTTCTCTGCTAGATCATGCTAAACAGTAAATCAACTATGCAACTCTTTTGCATACTTCACATTCAATAGCACACATCAGCATACTAAATGAATAACCCCTTGAGGTTATCATATACCTCTTTGTCTAGGTCAGATAAATATTTTTCCGCTTAAACAAGATCACAGATCTTAGGTTAGGTTAGATCCAATGGATCATTTCATCTTTGCATTACATTTACTTCTCCAAAGTAGTCTCTAATTAAATCTTGAAACCATGCATTAATTACGGTTACCCATACATTAAATGACATGGATCAATCTTTAATTAACATTATATATCCAAATAAAATTAACTGAGTCGGCCAGAGATCTCAAATCTCATCATTAATCCAATTACTGTAAGTCAGCCAACATCACTATTTCCACTCGGCAATTTCAATGGTGCTCGGCATTGAACAACTTTTTCTCGTCACAAGCAACTTTGCTCAGCACAAGCAACTTTTCTCGGCACAAGCAACTTTGCTCGGCACAAAATAGCCATAAAAAATGTCTTTGAAAGATAAACAACTAATTACTTTGCCAGAGTGTCAACTGATCAAGTACCCTTTTAATTTCCTTAACTCAACCATTCACTTGGTATTCTTGTTAAATCCTCTTCATCATTAGTAGATATGGTACTCAAACAGATAACAATAGTCTCACCAGTTAAGGTTTGACATCAATGAAAAAATAACAATTGCTTGCATTGTCACTTTCCAACATAATATATATAATAAAATTAAAATTAAATTTACATATATAATTATAACTATTTACGGCAAGTGCAGGCCACTATGTGGCACTTGTTACATTATCTGTTTATTTTAACTAGTTAGTTTTAATAGCATATAACTGTTGGTCAATTTTTTTTGCAGTTATACAACTTCTTTAGTGCTTTGTAATGCATATTTAGGACATTTGGTTGATTCAATAACATACATTGAAATACACTTTGATAAGATATTGTATGCTTTAAACAATCTCATATGGTATCATAGCGAGTATATCCTCCTGAGCCTGTGAGGTGTGAAATGCCATAGAAAGAGAAATATTTCCTTTGCCTCGAGGAAAGATAGAAGAATGGCCTTTGGAAGTGATTATTTGTGTGTGGATATTTGTGTCATTTTGTTAATGTGGGTTAGAGATTGGTCTTTGCTGTTCTGGTAAAGATAGACCAAGATTGAGAAGATAATTTGTGCAAAGTCATTTTTATTGTTAATAGTATGACAGATTGAAAGATTTGGATAATCGAGATTGCATTTTATATGGATTATGATATATTTTCTATCATAACCCGATTTGGATAGATTCTTGTTAGCGACATAAGGAATTTTTTTTTGGAATTAGTCGGACACTCCTCGACTTAAGCTAATATGTTTATAGACTTGTTAGTCATTTCCTTATGGTTTATTTTTAATTTTGATGATCTTATGTTGATTTCATGTTATAATGATGTCTAATCTTGTAATGACATAATGCGGAATTATGATCGATTTCATGCTTTATGATGTTAAATTATGAAAATATAACAAAAATTATGGTTTTATTGATATTGATTTTGATTTTTGGAACTAACGTACTGATGATTGGGTGGTTGAGTTGATTTCATAGGACGAAGGCGGGAGTGTGTTTCAGGTAGAGGAGGTTAGTTCCTCGGTAAGGATGTGATCGGAAAAGTCTAGTTATCACACACTACATATGCATAATTATTTTATTAATTATAAGTACAAATTTATGTTAGATTTAAAATGTTTTATTTCTTACCTTATCTCAAATGTGTGTGACTGAACAAAATTTTGAAGGCAAGATTTTTTTTTTTCTTTTTTTAAAGATCTAAATGTGTGAAAAGATTTTTTTTATAAGATTTTTGTGTCTTAAATAATTGTTTATTTATATTTCTCTATTTGATAAGAAATAACATGAAATTGAAATAATTAGAGAATCAATACCTTGGTTAATTTCCAAATCTATTATTTAAATTGTTCTTTTGTTCAGATTATAAAATTTAAATAGATTTTTATATCAAGCACGTCTCCATTATGAAGAGCTGAAAGATATTAAGGAGATTTCTATCTTAACGTCAATTAAAGGAGAGTGTATCTTTAATAGAGGGGACATACTTTATTATAACTCATAGTTGCATGCTACTTCGAAGGCATGAAAGACTCTTGGCGGAGATTGAAAAGAAGGAGAGACTTATTAAATAGAGGGGGGATGGAAGGAGTAGGAAAAATGCAAAAAGAAAAAGAGAGGAGAACACAAGAAGAAAAGAAAAAGGAGAAAACAACAAGAAAAGGAGAGTACATAGTAGAGGGAGAACACAACAGAGGAGAAAATACAACAGAGAGAGAAAGAAAAGAAAGTGTGACAGGGAAAGAGGAAAAGGAAGCACAACAACACGGGGGAGATTCAAGAAGGAAATACACAAGAAGTAAGGGGGAAAAAACCAGGTTTCATTTTATTGACTTATTTTTCCTTCTTCTTTACAAATCCATTGTTTATGTAATCATAGATATTTGAAAAGATCTAAAAATTAAGAAATGTCTTCTTAAACTTGTAGGTTATGGAAATTTAGAAACCATCAAATATATGTTTTATCTTTATTTATGATAGCAACACCTTTTTTGTTTCCTCTTTTTTTCTGAAAATCTCTCTCTTGCTACGCAATGTTATTTCTACATCAGACTTCTCTTTCCCATGCTATGCCTGTACTAAGTTATTTTCTTCTAAATTTCTTTGACTTACGAATAGGAAAACTCCCGGCTTCTGATTGGAACAGTTGTTGTGGTCTCAGTATAGTTAAATTCCACCAGTAGAAAAAATAGGTTTGTCTTTTAGAGACGCACTCCTAGATTTATAAACAAATATGATGGTTGGGTGTCATTGCATATGGTTTAAATAGGAGAATGTTTCCTTTCATGCTAATTAGAACATGCCATACTAGACCTCTTATCTATTCTATTTGAAGTAGAGTAGAAATGCTTAATTGATTTTATTAATCCTCATTATGCCTACATGATGTGTAGAAGCTGATGACATATTTTTCCATTAGTATACAAAGGAAACAAGTTTATGAACCATCGGTAACATGCTCACTGAAAGATAATTTTGGAGTGAAAACCGATACAACAATTTTGTAGAGGTCACCGAAATTAGTCTTCACTGAAAGACAAGGTACAAGGTAAACCAACAACACAACCTAAAGAGTAACCTGATAAAGTAGTTGACAGTGTAAGCCAAAAGACAAGTTCACAGAGGAACCCGATGGAAGTTTACAAGGTAAACTTACAGAGTAGACAATAGAGGAACCCAATAGACAAGTGTATAGTATATACTGATAGAAAAACTAAAGAGAAACCTGAGCACCAGTCTACCAAGAGGCAGTTATATTCTAAGAAATGTGGATCTGAATTACGCATCAGATAAAAAAACTAAGTTTTATATTTAGCTTTAAAGCATATCTTTAAAACCATTTCTTGAGGGACAAGAAATGTAATTTTGATTGTTTTAATCAGTCTAACTGATTGAAAACATTCAAACTAGGAAATCAAGGTCAAGTTGTAAACCTTTGATCATAGAGTTATCATTGTAAAGCGTGAAACTAAAATAGGTCAATCTAATATATAAATAGATATGAAATCATTCAAAACAAGATGATGTGATGATGATTGTATCCAAGGAACACATCTATGGATCAGAGACAAATTTTTATACAAAAGGACAACAAAAGATGAAATAGGTTATCAAGAACTAGATTCAAGGCTACCGAGTAGAATAGAGGTATTGATCAATCACTATAGGTGATAAATTATACATGTGAACTTTAATGGATATGTAATCAGCAATTCTAGATTTCATATTCTTAGGTCAATAAGTATTTTTGACTACATTCTAACAAGTGTAGCAAATAGAAGAAATTCTTTGATAAGGTGGATTTAACAATCCTTTTGTAAACCTCTTAACCAAGTGCACACTAAATAGTGTTGCTAAATCTCTTAATAGAGTAGACCTTAGCCAGTCTAAACATGTTACTCCTAACAGGGTAAGATCATCAGAAGTTATCAAACTTGTAAGCCTTAACCGACCCCTTCCATTCTCTAGATAGTGAAGTTTTTGTGAGTTTCATCCCCACCGTAGTTTTTACATTCTAACAGGGGTTTCCTGCATTGCCAAATCTTATGTCATGTGTCAATACATTTGATTAATGTTTCAATGAATGTTTACATGCAACTAAGTTTATAAATTGATATTACATACATAAAGATAGAATAATAGATATGGTTGGTAATACAAGCAATTGATTACACAAAGGATAAAGGTTAATTGACAAAAAGTTTTAAGGGTACTGATTCACCCCTCCCCTCTCAGTACACACTGTTTCATTATTTCCCACAATTGATATCAGAGATAGATCTCTTATTTGGAAAATTTTAAATACTTGAGAGAAAAGATCATACAATGGAAAGGTATAAGCTAGACAAGAGTATTGAGAATCAGAAGCTATAGATACAGATCTTCTATGAGCAATACAAAGTAGCAAGAATCAAGATGAGAGAGCTACTAGATGAAAGAAAGGTTATGGCATCTCGCTGTAATGAAAAACACTATCATGAAGAAGAGATACTTGATTCTTTTGATTCATCAGGATCTACATCTAGAAAAACATTAGACACATCTGAAGGAAGTATCACAAGTCTGAATGAAACAAATTAACATCTGATAGACCAAGTAAAGATACAAAAAATTGGTCAAGAGACATGGATGATAAGGATGATTGATGTCATGAAAAATGCTAGACAAGTTGAACAAGAAATAACATTAGCTATTGACGATAGGAGGAAGATCACTAAAAGCTACAAGAGAGAGTAAAAAATACAAAGACTTACTGAACATCATCATGAGATCACCAATCAGATTATTCTTGTGAGTCAGCAAGAAAAATGAATGATCAGAGAACTCATTAAAAAATAGAAGCTATTGGTGAGATAAGAGAAGAAAATGAAAAACTGAAGCATGAAGTAAGAATTCAGCAATAGCACAATGATATGATTAAGAGAGCTGAAGAAAATACAAAAAGGATGGATGATTTTCTGGATGGACAAAGAAGAGTCAACAATAATACCGGACTAGGGTATACCAAGCATGGAGAATCACCATACCAAGATGATCACAAAGATGTCTACACAAATCCAAGACCAAGGAAGTAGTTATGAAATCACTATGGAAAACCAGGCCACACATCAAATGTTTGCAGGAGAAAAATGAAAGGTATTCCTAAATCCACATCTACATTCATAGGAAATTGTTATAACTGTAACAAGAAAGGACATAAAGCATATGAATGTAAATCTAAGGTGATACAACCAAAGAAGGAAACCTACATGGAAAAATATTGTCATTCTTGCAAAATGCATGGGCATACATCTCTTGAATGCATGAAGAATAAAAGACAAGCATGGAAGCCAAAAGATCAAGAAAATTCTTATCAACTGAAAAGATTTGGTAACTCATATATTTAGGATTACAACATATGGGAAAACTGCACATTATGTGGTAGATTTGGTCACCTAGTTGCAAACTACATGAGAAAATGGAAAAGAAAATCTAGAAGCTGGACTAACCCTGGAATGGCATGCTTACACTGTCATAGGGTTGGTCATCTAAGAAAGGACTGCAGAGACCAAGTGACAAAGATAAGCACTTTTCCCAACGACAATACCATTGAAGATATCATAAGAATGAGAAATAAAATGTGGAGGAAATCTACAAACATTGATGATGCTGGACCAAGCAATACAATTGGTGACACCTTATCCAATGGATCTAGTGATATCACCATCCCCACCTAAGAAGAACAAGTAAGTATGAAACTGCACTATACCAAGTTATATTTTACATTAGTTCCATTATACATTGATGAAATGCCAAACTAGCATGAATAAAGATGCACTATGGTACTACTTGTTATGAATTTGTGAACTCAATCATGCCGGTCAATGCATACCAAAAATATCGGTGCACATACAAAGCTAAGTTGTCAATACTTACTGATAATCATCAGTTAACATACAAAAGCTAAGTTGCTAGTGTAAACCGAGCATCGTCAGTAATCATGCAAAAGACAATATTGTTTTCACCATATACCGAGATCCATCAGTGACTATGTGAAAAGTCAAATGAGTTAACACTTGGCCCGAGCATTGCATTCTCATCAAGAATGAAGTTGGTGTGTTCCCTAAGTGACTCCGTATTTGACACCCGACAAGTGGGTAAAGTATTAAATATGTCACTTAGGGCACAGTCTATAAAAGGATTATGGAGACTTCATTTCATTCACCATGGATTTAGAGTGAAGAAGTAGAGCACAAAGCAACTAACAATGACCAGATTGCAAAGGTGATTAACAAGCAGATTCACAGCATTCAAACAAAATCATAGTAGCATACAGAAGGTTAAGTAAGTAAAATCACTGATCTCACTATTTGTTTTACATAAAAAAGCCGTAATTTTTAGAAACCATGGAAACCACATCTCCTGTAACCAAGATCAAGAACGCCAAGGAAAATAAGGTCAACCTGATCAAGAAATCCAACTGTGAGGAGCCATATTACAAGTTCTATCCTGAGGTTGCCTCACAACCCAACGACATTAGAGTATTCTCAAGAATACCACCTAGGATTTTTCTTGTCAAGGATGTCAGGGCATACATACATTGTAAGATCATCGAGATAGGAGATCTTGAGGTTGACCAAGCTTACAAGATGCTTTGCACAAGTGGAACCATCAAGGAGGAACATAAACACATAAAGGTCAAAGGGATGAAAAATGCCCTAATGTTCCTGAAGGAATTTAAAACCAAATGGATCAGGATAGTGCTGAGTAGAGTGCATGACCAAAAGATGTGGTTAGATGAGCCAAAACAGATCACCAAGGATGTGATACATGCAATAACTAGTTACCTTATAACCGACAAGGCCAAAGCACTTAAACACCCTTCTCGTCTTGAGATTGAGAAGATGATAGGTGTAGAATGGGATGGCAGAGGATTGAAGGTAAATTCCATCAAAGATCTAGAACTAAAATTTGGTGCTTCTATGCTGGGATACAGATATTCCAAGCCAACAGGATGAATAGTATTGCATCTTGAGTAGTAGACACTACACACAATATTGTAAAGAAGGGATTGTAGTTGGATCTATCCAAGCTTCTAATGAAGCAATTGGAGGAGAACATGAGGACAATAAGGTCTACAAAGTCTAACTCATGTAAGTTTGGTTCAATCCTAATGTGCATATTTTTCTACTTTCAAGACTTTTGCCCATCCATCGGTAATGTCAACTAGGATACTACCCGACCAGTGACAATTCAAATCGGTGAATTCATTAAGTCACTAGGTGACAACTTTACATCAGTTATGGATGAATATTTCACTAGATTTAAGGATAGAATAAAAAAAGGATGAGGATACCAGAACAACTGGTTTAAAAACATAAAGTTGATAATGTTTTATGGTGGACACCGATACCACCTTGATCAAACAAGCTGTATCAAGGAAAACATGGCTAGCCCCACTTGACTATGAGATCAACATAGATCAAGCCACAATTTCTATTAAAGCATTGTTAAATGAACCATTAGACAAATCATTACCAAGGTTTGGAACCTATGAAGAGGCTAAGGAAAGAATAAAGATTGGCCTAGTTGTAAAGAATATCGACAGAAAGAAGACCAAAATGGTCAAAACACTTGAGAAGAAGTTGTCGGTCAATGAAGAAGAAACATAACAAACTGAAGAAACTGAGGGACAGTCAACTATCAGTGCAGCTAAACAAGTGAGTGACTCTGAATCAACAGAGTCTAATGCACCACCCCTAAAAAATCCAAGAACTACTACTACATCTCGGACAAGGAGTCAGACAACTAAAGATGCAAGCTCATGACCGATCAAGAAAGGAAAAGTGAGGAATTACAAAAGAAAGCCTCAAATAGGATAGACATCAGAACCTAAGAGGATAAGGAGACTACTCTGAATCAAGGAAGATAAGGAAGACACTGAGCAAGATGAGAATGAGAAAATCCAACCTGTAAAGAACAAAATTCCTACAACAATTGATGAGGTTTGCGCCTCAATCATCAAGACAGGTTCAGTATATGAGCCTAAGGTTAGACAATGGCTAAAAATGAATACCATGGATCACAATAAGATAGAAGAAGGCATCAATGTGTATATTAAAATATATACCTATACAGTGTGACAAGATGATGCCACAAGAACTTCTAGACAAACTATCATCAAGGTTGACATATGCACTAAAATTTGAAAAGGAGATAAGGGAAAGAGCCCTAGCTTCTGTTATGCCACCCAAGTCCAAAATGGAAGAAATTGAAGAAATAATGAAGCTACACTCAAAGAAGTTCTCACAAAAATTGAGAGCTTACAAAGTGCTAGAGGGGAACTTAATTAAGCTTGACAAGGAAAGTGAGGATGCTTGGAGAAAAATACATGATGTACCTAAGGAGGATACAAGTCCTAAAAGAGTATTAGCACTCACCGATAAGCCTCATAATGAAGAAAATAAGGCTACACCAAACCCAGAGCACATTTTGATAAATGATGTTGAGGATGTCAATTCAGTTGAATTGAACATAGAAGCTAGTAAAGAAATAGATGAAATACCCCAGATCTTGCAGTCATTACGAGACACAACTGATGTAACAATCCAAGATGTAACAATTATAGATATCACCAAAGATCCTTCCGATGAGGTAAAGGAAGATGAGGATGTCACTGCTACCTCCAAGAAATCCAAGGAAAAGGACACAACAAATGATGTTGCATAGGTTAACATACTAGGCCAAATGCCACTATTGATACAAGCTATCAGTATCATCTCAAAAAAGGAGAATTCACCCGAGCCTGATGCAAGCATACCCGAAGATAAAAGTGAAGATGAGTAGAAAAACACAACTTATGATAAAAATGTAACTACTGAAGAACCAAAAGAAATAGATGGAGAGAAGAAAGATAAAGGTGAAGAAGAGAAGAAAGGTGATGCCACTCCTAAGGATACCGAAGGAGATACTATAGATAAAGCTAAGGTTGATGTGGAGACGTCCACTCCCAACCGACAGGTAGACACCGAGCAATAGGATAAAGGAACACATACTCCAAAGCCTTCACAAAGTACATCAGACCAAGAAAAGGAACTTGCTATGGTACTGCATACAGGTCCCTCTAGCACACTTTCTAAGAAGAAGAAGAAAAATAATAAGAATCTAGTCACATTGGATAAGATAATTGAAATTCCAGCCTATGATCCAAGGACATTGGATCCAGAGGCACTTACAAAGTATGAAGAACTTTTTAAATGAAAAGCTATCCAAGATAAGCTTAAAAAGGAAACAAAGGACACATAGGTACTCGAGACAACCAAGGAAATACTTATGTAGATTATACCTGATGCTGACACTGATCAAAATGCTACTATACTTGATCAACTATCCATTCTTACTGAAGCCATCACATCATAGAATATGGATGCAGAAAGGCAATAGAAGAACATGCAGAGCATAAATATCAATACAAATTGATAGAGAAAATCATCCAAGAAGTGGCCGAGACCAAGGTAAAGTTGTCTGAACTAGTCACTTAATTGAAACCAATCATTTTCAAAGCTATAGCCTTATTTTAGAAGTTATGCACAATTGAGAAATTCGCCAAGGAGAATAGTGAGAATATTGCACAGATAGATGTAGATCTGAATTCTAGTGCACAAAGTCTTACAACCAATGAAAATGCAATAAAGCTGCATTATGAAAATATTATGGAAGATAAAAGGTTGATACTTGAAATTTTAGAGGTAGAAACAAAATTCAGAGATGAGGTAACCAAGCTTCAAGCTCTACTTCTACCAAATCTAACATTACTGCAACAACATATGACATCGGCAAGACAATTGATTGCCACCCAAGAAATTTATGTGATAGAAAGCATATATTATATGCATGCAAGGATCACATTGGAGATCATTAACTTCAAATACCTTAAGGAGAAGTGAGAGAAAATGATGGAAGACATGTAGAACCCCCATTCCCATATTTTTTAAAAGTTGTAATAATACACCTTTGTCCTTATTATCAAAAAAGGGGGAAATAATATGTGACAAATAGAGAAATGATAAAAGAGGAATAATGAAAGGAGGAAATATATGTATAGAGGCAAGAATATATACATGTACATATACTATACCGAAGAATACACATAGGGGGAGTATTATTGACAAGGTAAACACATGGTGTATATAAGTTAAACATTTTAGTTTTGCACATATCATGTTTTGATACTAATGTCAAAGGGGGAGATTGATGACATATTTTTCATTACTATACAAAGGAAGAAGGTTTATGAATGATCGGTAACATGCTCACCAAAAGACATTTTTGGAGTGCAACCAGACACAATAGTTTTGCAGCGGTCACCGAAACTAGTCTTCACCAAAAGACAGGGTACAAGGTAAACCGATGACACAACCTAAAGAGTAACCCGATAGAGTAGTTGACAGTGTAAACTAAAAGACAAGTTCACAGAGAAAAATGATAGAAGTTTACAAGGTAAACTGATAGAGCAGACAATAGAGGAACCTGACTGACAGAATAAAGAGAAACCCAAGCACCAGTCTGCCGAGAGGCAGTTATATTCCAAGAAATGTGGATCTGACTTTCACGTCAGATAAAACAACTAAGTTTTATATTTATCTTTAAATCATATCTTTAAAACCATTTCTTGAGGGAAAATCAATGTAATTGTGATTATTTTAATCAGTCTAACTGATTGAAAACATGCAAACTAGGAGATCAAGGTCAAGTTGTAAACCTTTTATCATAGAGTTATCATTGTACAATGTGAGACTAAAACATGTCAATCTAATGTATAAATAGATGTGAAATTAATAAAAAAAATATGATGTGATGATGATTGTAGCCTAGGAGCACATCTATGGATCAGAGACAAATCTTTATGCAGAAGGATAGAAAAAGATGAAATAGGTTATCAAGAACCAGATTCAAGGCTACCGAGCAGAACAAAGGTATTGATCAATCACTATAGGTGATACATTATACATGTGAACTTTAATGGATATGTAATAAAAAATTCTAGATTGCATATTCTTGGGTCAAATAGTATTTTTTATTACATTCTACCAAGTGTATAAAATATAAGAAATCCTTTGAGAAGGTGGATTTAACAATCCTTTTGTAAACCTCTTAACTGAGTGCACACTAAACAGTGTTGCTAAAGCTCTTAATATAGTAGACCTTACCCAGTCTAAACATGTTACTCCTAAAGGGTAAGATCATCAAAAGTGATCAAAATTCTAAGCCTTAACCAGCCCCTTCCATTCTATAGATAGTGAAGGTTTTGTGGATTTCATCCCCACCACAATTTTTACCTTCTAACAGGGGTTTTCTATGTTACCAAATATTGTGTCATGTGTCAATACATTTCATTAATTTTTCTATGAATGTTTACAAGCAACTAAGTTTATGAATTGATATTACATACATAAAGATAGAATAATAGATATGGTCGGTAATACAAGCAATTGATTACATAAAGGATAAAGGTTAATTTTACAAAAAAAATTAAGGGTACTGATTCACCCCTCCCCTCTCAATACACACCATTCCATTATCTCCAACAAAACCTCTCCTCAAAATTTTTTTAAGGGAATCCCATGGAGGTTATATGGGAGCATAAGTAAATGGTTCACTATTTGAACATAATGGTGTTGGTTAAAATATTTCATTAAATGAATTTCAAAAACTTTGGTATGTTCATGCTTTTTGTTTTCTAAAAAACCTCTCTCTATGTAAACTGCTCATTCTTGACTAAATGGTTCGGAATTGGTTTTGTTGTTGTAATTGTATTTAGAAATAAGGCATATGTCTAGGTTTTTTTACATATTAATAGTTATATTTTTAGTCTAGTCTTCATTATGGGGTTTAATTGTTTTTAGGAAGCCATAGTTTCACAATTAGAAATGTTTATTAAAAATAAAACTCAGTATTCTCCAACTTGAGCATAATCTCTAGACTCATAGTATCTATAAAGAAGCAAGAAAAACATAAAATCACGTACATTAGTGGGTAAAAATAAGACTATTATGGAAAAATCCCTTATGAATTTGTGAAGTGTAAACAAAACCGTAATTATCCACTTAGAGTTTGCTCTTTGTTCAAATGTTAAGATTGCTTTTCCTGATCAGAATGAAAGACTCTAATTTTATATATATAAATAAATATATATATATATATATATA
>MU228421.1:90920-108409 GCA_018584345.1 Thuja plicata | reverse complement strand
TCTTGTTATGTTTATTTATTTGATCAAGTTTATTTTCAAAAATATTGAGGAAAGGGTGTAGTATGTGGAATACCAGGAAAGGGTAATATATTGTTCATTGCCTACCAATAGAAATCTGGCACTTAAATTGCTTTGGCGAAAGATATGGTAGCACATGTTTTCCCAAATGTGTTTGGTTTATGTTTTATCTTCCATTTTATCTGTGATTAGTTCTACTTAGACATATGTGTAAAGTAGTTAGTTTCACAGACACACTAGATTCCTTCTGATCTAACAATGTCAAGATGCTAGGATTCTCGGGAAGGCTTGGTGCTCTCTTCATTTCAAGATGATCCCGAGGGGAGCTAACCACTCTGTGGTTGGGCATAAAAAGTGCCTGGACCACACTCCCATCTTGAGATTTGCAAATGGATAGGTTTCTGATGGATTAGGAGACCAGGGCATGTAGATGGACAATTGACCAATGACATATTTGATACATGTGTCTTTACAAACTTATGATCTTGTACTTGAAGTATATTTCTTATTCATGATGAAAGATGCACGACAAGTTCATGACCATCCTGATGTATTGAACATATTTTTTTATTCTCATTGACTATGGATAGAATTTTATGTTGTACAGTATGATTAACTTCCTTATGATGTACTTCATTATGTGATTTTAAATTATATGAATTGGGAGATAATGTGTAATTAATTTGTGAATATTTTCTTGTTGTCTAGTCTTAGCGATTGACTGACTATGACTATTGAAATGACTTACGATTATTTATCTACTTTTTCTTATGTGGGTTTTATTGGTAATATCAGTCTTTACATGTGGTATCAAAGCTATGTTTAAACACTAGAACCTTGGTCTAGTGTTTCTTAGTTGTGTACCTATGCTTGGTGTAGGAGATAATCTAACACCATGAATGCTAGAAAAAATAACTGTGCTAGATCTAGCAATGAATGAAATGATGAACCTAGTCAAAGGATGGATCAGATATTAGCTCTCTTGCAGTAGTAGGGTGATTGTATAGATCATCTTGAGAAGGATTTAAGAGGTAGGTAGAATGATGAGGAAAGAAGGAAGAGAGAAGAAGATATGAGGGTAGAATCTCAATGGAAACATGAGGAATATTTGAGGCTTGAAGCTCAGCATAAGAAAGAGGAAGATGTGAGATTGGAAGCGTAGAGGAAAGATGAGGAGGATAGGAGAAGTGAAGAGAAGTTAAAACATAATGTTGATCTGAGGGTTGTGGAAGTACCCAATAATAGGGAAAGAATAGCAGAGGAAATGAGTAAGGACCTAAAGAAGGTCGTACCTCCTACTTTTGATGGTAAGACCATCGGCGATGAGGCTGAAGTATGTATTGTATCCATAGAAAAGTACTTCCATGTTTTCAATCTTTCTGGTGAATCTAGAGCTATGTGAGGTGCTTTTTAGTTGATTGGTGAAGCTGGTACTTAGTGGAACAATGATATGGTAGAGAAGAGGATGAAGCCTGGTGAGATTTCTTGGGAGGATTTTATGATACTATGATGTAAGAGATGGCTACCATAGTTATACTATGATTGAAAGGTGGCTGAGTTCTAAAACATGATACAAAGAGTTCTGACTATTACTCAATATCATGAGAGGTTCTGGCATCTAGTTAAGTATGTACATCAATATCAACAAGATGATCAATTTAGAACCTGCAAATTCATTCTTGGGCTATGTCCTAAGATAGGGTCCAAAGTTGACATGCATGAACCTGAGACTATGGAATTTGCGTTTAGGAAGGCCCTAAGGCAGGAGTAGAAATTGCAACAAGTGTCGATAGTAAGGGTAAATCAGAGGACTAAAGCCTCTTATGGTTTTAAAAGGAAGTTTCAGGATAAAAAAACAAAAGGATTTAGGATGACGTATGAGGGGGAAAGGTCAAGGAAATGCATGGAGGAACACCAACAATAATGCTTAGTATCAATTCAAAGGTACATCAAAAATGGTAATAACATGAATGACAACAGAAGGAATAAGCCTTAGGGAAGGTAGGGACCATGAGATATTTTTTTTACTTTTGGAGGTGACCATTATGCTAGTGGATGTCATCAGCATACAATCCATAGAGATGGGAAAGGTTCCCAGACATAATGCCAGATTTATGTAGTTGCTAACCATACGCAAGCTGACTTTTAGGCTACTCTGATCCAGTTGGCTGGTAAGATCTTCGGCCAAAATATTTATATTTGATTGATATAACAACCACCAAATGTTTTATAGATCCTAGAGTTTTTCTCATTTACTAGTTAGACCAGGATATATGTCTGAACCATGGATGGTAGAGTATGGTAATAGGGAAGAGCGTAGGGTTGAGAAATGTTTAGCTTGCAGCGAGTTAGAACTTCCAAAATTTCAAACACAAGTAAATCTTTATGTCACCCCGTTGGCTTCCTATGATGCCATCTTAGGCATCAATTGGTTGACTGAACATAAGGATATAGTGAGCTATAAGGACAAATCATTTGAATGACTAGATGATACAGGTAAACTTGCAGTACTTTTGGGTGTAAAAAGGCCCTTTGAGCTTAGATAGATTTCTACCATGCAATTAAAAAGGAAAAGAGAAAGGGTTGCATGATATATGTGGCTTATGTCAAAGATCTTGACACTCCTCCTAGCTTAGAATATCATCCTATTTTATAGGAGTTACATGATGTCTTTCCAAAGGAACTACTTGAGTTACCTCCGAAGAGGGAATTTGACTTCTCTATTGATTTAATGCCTAGAACTAAGCCTCAATCCAAGGCTCCATATCGAATGAATAAAACTAAGATGTATGAGCTAAAGTTGAAGTTGTTAGAACTCTTGGATAAAGGGTTCATACGCCCTAGCATATCATCATGGGGAGCTCGAGTGATCTTTGTGAAGAAGAAAGATGGTACCTTACAATTATGCATAGATTACACGATGCTTAATAAGGTGACTATCAAAAAACAATATCCTCTTCCATGAATAGATCAACTATTCAATCAGATGAAGGGATAAACTGTGTTCTCTAAAATTGATTTTAGATACAAATATCATCAACTTTGAATCAAAGAAGAAGATATATCCAAAATAGCTTTCAGAATAAGGTATGGACATTATGACATCTTACCTTTTGGTTTGACTAATGCACTTGTAGCATTTATGAACTTGATGAACAGTGTGTTTAGAGATCATTGGATAAGTTTGTGAAGATATTAATTGATGACATCCTAATTTACTAAAATAATATGGAGGAACATGAGGAACATTTACAAGTAGTCTTACAACGTCTTAGAGACAAGAAATTTTATGGTAAGCTATCAAAATGTTCTTTCTATCAGAAGGAAATTCATTATTTGGATCATACCATCTCCACAGATGGAATTGCAGTAGACCCTACAAAGATTAAAGCCATCCTTGAGTGGAAAGCTCCGCAAAACGTGAGGAAGTTAGAAGCTTCATGAGAATCATAGGTTATTACAGGAAATTTGTGGGGGGATTTTTCAAGATTGCAGGTCCTATTACATCCCTTCAGAGAAAAGGGAAAAAATACAAGTAGATTGATACATGTGAGTGAGAATTCCAATTATTGAAACAAAAACTCACATCTGCTCCTATCTTGATAATACCAAATCTAAATGGGAAATTCACAATGATTATAGACACTTCAAGTGAAGGTCTTGGAGGTGTGCTTATGCTTATGTAGAATGGTAAATTAGTGTCTTACAAGTCACAAAAAGTAAAATAGTATGAGGTTAACTATGCACCTCATGACCTAGAATTGGCTGCAATTTTTCATGCATTACTGATGTAAATACATTACCTTTTGGGTAATCCATTTCAATTGAAAAAAATCACATTGGACGTAGATATATGTTTGTAGACACCCTAAAATGGACAGACTTGTGACTTTACATTAAAAATACTAACTTTCATCTATTAATTAATGGTTTTTTAATCATTAATTAATCATCTATTTTCTTCTAAATTCATTCCCCAAATCATCTAAACAAATCCCAAAATTAATTAAATAATTAATTTTTAATTTAATTAATTAACCCTAATTGATTAATTTCCATTAATTAATTAATTAAAATCAATTTCATAAAGTTTAAATTAAAATATTTAAACTTACTAATTAAATTCTTCCAATTAAATTAATTTAATTTCATTCAACACTACAATTCTAAATAAAAAATATTCAATTATCTCACATGTTTAAAATTTTAATTACAAAAATGAATTAAATATTCTATTATGTTTAAAGAGATAACTCTTAATCAGATCACATGGATTACTTCACCCACCTCTTTAGTTCTAAAGGTAACTCAAAATTAGCTCTTAAGTTAACCAAACTCTATCTCCTCTCTCTCAATTGAAGAGGTGGAGTTTATTGATGGCTTCTCCAGTTCCTTTTGATCTCAACCATTTATCTTCCTATCTCTGGGATTGATCTCAGCTGTTCATCTCATTCTCAATTCCTATATAACAAACCCTTCTTAACCATTTGAGGGATCCATGATTTCAAGCTCATGTGTGCCATTACTCTATCATATTGGTTCAAGAATTAAGCCATCTTGGGATAAAAGAATTCAATATCATATTCTTGACGCTTCCAAGTCATAGATGCTGCCCACACCAATACTGAGCATCACACAAACAATGTTTTAGAAGGAGTAGAGAGAGTCAATAGAAGATTCAAGCAATTGGGTTTGCATTCATTTGTTTTCCTCTTATTTTCTTGTACATTTTATTGATTTGTAGTTTTGTTATTAGTAGTCATTTCTATCAATTTACCCCATTGCAAATCGGTGCTACAAACCCCTCATAGTTGAGGTGTGTTACAAGTTTTGATCCATGCATACATTTTGGTGAACCTGACATGAATCAAATAGCCTGAATATCACTTGCAGACGAAAGACAAAGATTTTTGGCCACGGTCGTACGGTTGCATAATTCTTTTTTTATGCTTTTCTCGATAAAAATTGTAATTTCACAATTGCTGGTATTTTACCATAATTGATGGAAGATTGCTGTAATCATCTGGTTTATTTCCACAATTGTTGTAAGGGTTTCACATTAATTTTTTGTCTTTATTCACAAGTATTTTTTGTTGCTTTGCGCCGCAATTGACTGATCTAAGCCGTAGTCATTACTAGCTTACCATAATCTTAGAGATTTTGCCATAATGGACCGATCTATGCCGCAATCGACAACATTCTGCCACAATTAAAAGTGCTTTACCGCAATTGACAGAAGATTACAGCAATTGATAGAAATATTGCAAATATAATTGAACATCTTTGTTTTTCTGTCAGACTTTGATTATTTTCTTTGTTTTCTGCAGGATTGATCAATGGTGAATGGGAAAAAAGGTAACTAGACACATCTCAGGTGCTAGATCACTAAGAGTGGTCATAAGAAGAACCAAAAACTATCAAATGAAACAAAGAGCCATCTTAGCCATCAAAGCAAAGCATACAAAAAATATATCAATTCAATCAAATGTTTCAAAGCTAAGTACAAAGTCACAATTAGTCTTAGCGGTCTTAACAATTCTAGAGTTGCGGATTATTCTTCAATTCTAAATTAGACACTTTTTTTGTACTAATCACGTTTGTTGATAGCTTGTGGCAAGGAGAAGTTTAACACAGAAACTAAAATCAATTCATTTGTCATTTTAGTGCTTAAAAATAACATTGCATGCAAACATCACAAATCTCACTTTTCCAAATTGGTGCTTAAAAACTGATGTGGTGGTTAAGAATTTAACAAAGGAAAACAACATTTCAAATTTGGTGCAATAAAACTAAACAAGCAATCTTCACCTACTTTGGGCTTAAAATTGAACACTTGAGCTTGTGTGGTGGATTATCTTAGTTCAAATTTCAATCTTTGGGGTTTAAACGATTAACCTTGTATCTTGAGTCTTTGGTGCGCTTGCACAATCTGTTAGATTAAACACATTTATACTTTTTAGAAAGGCATGTCTGGGGGATGTGTTTCTTCCTTGGAGAATGACCTTAAACTGGTAATCCTTTCGATCAGTATATAAATAAGATGCGAACCAAAGTTCCATTTTATATCTAGCCAAGCTCAGACAAGGTACATTGATAATAGTTTGGATCAGGTGAATTATCCCTAAGGAGCCAGCATGGGATACTAGGCTCTTAAGTAAGTCACACATGTACAAAGTGATTGGATAGATGCCACAGACCCTTACTACAACCTCGTTAAAATAGAGGCCAACCTGATTAACCTCCAAATAGATACCTTATTATAGTGCAAGGGGTTGCAAAATTTCCCCCCAAGATTCCCAACATATGCGTTCCAAGGTATTGTGTTAGTGAAAGAGATCTTCACTAGCATGAAAACAATATCAGGCAATGACAAAAACATGGACACCTACATCGTGGACCTTCGTGTCCTAGTAGTGTGACACTTGTTGTGTGAGATAAATAACATTTAAGCATTGGGCATATAATAATGTATTTGAAAGCCAAAATTTCCTTAGATTAATTTGTTTGTCCTTGTGTCAAAACATGTGCTATATTATAAAACACATTTTCCATTGTGCTTGTTCTTTGATAAGTTTCCAAAATGCAAAACAAACATTCAAAACTGTCAAAACAAGTCCAACGTGTTAAAGTCTAGGTTTGTCAACAATCAAACTTTTCTGCAAAACAGAAGCCTTGTTCCTGAAAATCAATTCTATCAGACAATGAAGCCAATTGTTAGTCTTTTTGAGACTGTCTCCCCTTTACTTCAATTGCCTGCATTTTTTTGCAATTGACAGAAGTTTTCCGCAATTGTCCTGTTTATTGCCACACTTGACCTGTTTATTACCACAATCAATGATAGATTACCACAATCAACCAGTCACTTTACCACAATTGGTGGAGGTTTCCCACACTTGACCAGAGACTTTAAAACACCTGTTTACCTAAAAACCTTGAAAAGACTCTTCATTTTGTGTAAAAGACTAGTGTTTATCCCATAAAAATGTGTAGAACATTGTGTGAATCTTTAAACTTGAAAGATCATCCATTCTTTGAAAGAACGATTATCATCCAAGCATTATTAGTTTGAAAGTTTAGAATCAAAATATCTTGGTCCTGTTATCTCAAAATCGTCATATCCCTATTAGTGACTTTGTCCCAGGAAATAGTCGACAATCTTATTCTTACATCATCAAATATTTGAGATCAAGATAAATCAACATCTGTCCTTAGATTTACCATTAGCCAAACATAACTCGGAATCTCCTAGAAATTTTATCCTTTTCTATTTTCTTTATATCACTTGTTTTAGTCATAAAATATGGACAACACCATGTCTCACACACCTTATGGAGGGCCTTACACAAGGTCAAAGGCTAAAACTCAACCTAATGAGTCTTATGTCAACAGATTTCCCCCTTGGGAACAAGAGCAAGAAGATGCCCCTTTCAAAAATACCAATCCTACTCTTTTCATTGAGAATCCCCATAGACCAACATTGTTCCATGATGTCACAGAGGAGGAGCTCAAAGACATAAAACAAGACTCCTATTCCATGCAAGTTGTTGACACTATTGTAGAGAGGAATCTTGGATGTTTCTTAGCCATGTTGATTAAGAAGGGAGTCAAATTACTTGCTGAATGTAATGTATCAACCATATGACCTGAAAACCCTCTTGTAGGTCAAAGCACTACTCGACCCTCTCAAATGGAACTTGTGATATCTCAAATATTTCCATCCTTGACAAAAATGACATCATCACAGACTGTATCAAATCAGACAAGCTCCACAAACCAAGCAAGCACGTCATCCATGAAAAGCATGATAAGCTCCCAACTAAGTGAACCCATAGTCATTAGTATTCCTTAACCCTCAAATTCATGGCCTTTCTAGTCAAACTCTCATGCTATACCCTCAATCCCACCAGCAAGCAGCAACCTGTTTACAACTATTCCTCTACTACAGTCAATCCCTTCTAGCCTTGGGCTCAATACATCGCTCCCACAGGGATCCATCTTTGCGGGTCTAAATTTTAGTCAATTCCCACCCAAGGTTAGGCCTTTACTCATATAGAGACCACAACAACCCCAACAACAACAACCTCAACCCCAGTAGTAGAAATCCCAGCTTCAACAACAACAACAACCTCAACCCCAACAACAAACACAACATAATCAATCTTGGGCTAATCACATGCCCTCATATCAAAATCATGTGTTGGGGAACCAATATCAAGTCCCAAGGATGAGATCGTATGTCCCTACTTTGGGGACACAGAGGTGCAGCCTCATACCTACTACAACACAGAGGTACCATATCATAAATAATGCTCAATCTAAAACATAAATTCTCATCCAACAAGTGTAGAGCCTTCAAACCCAAATAATGGACATGAAAAATCAAGGGTAAACTGAATCCTACACCATAGAGGATTTATACTCGTACCCCTTTGATCACTCTCTACACATGTCTCCATTTCCCACTCACTTCTCGGTACCAAAATTTGACAAATACAGGGGCAGTACCAACCCTATTGAGAATATATGAGAATTATTTGCTAGTTGCATTGAGGTCACACATGACAAGACATACTTAATGCAACTATTCCCACAAATCTTAGCTAGACCAAAAATGGAATGTTTCTCACACTTACCTCATGGCATTCTGTCTTGTGGTGAATTGGCCGAAAAGTTCATCACTCGCTTCCATCACAACTTCGAGTGCAAGGTCAACATCAAGGACCTTTGTGACATCAAACAAAAAGATGGAGAGTCCTTTTTAAAATTCCTATAAAGATGGAGGAATACTATAAATAGAATCACGTATGATGTACCCTAGAAAGACCTCATAGTCATGTTCATTGACAATCTGATTCCAGATATGTCATTTACAATAGAATTGTAGCTAGCTCCAAACTTCAAGAAACTCATCGAACATGGAGTTTGCTGTGAGAAGAACTTGGTCAAATGAGGTGTCCTTACAGATCCTACCTAGACAAACACAAACAAGAATGAAACAGATAAAGCTAAATGGTGGAAAAAAACAAAAATGTCAGCAGTGATGGTGTCATTGATGTAAAAATGGTCAACTATGCCCAACCAAAAGTTCCATTACAAGTAGCACCTATGGCTAACCAAAAACCCATGGTTCCCACTCCACAAGAACACACTCAACACCAACCACCGCCTATCCAAGCAGATGTTGTGTCAAACAATCAACCACAGGCACAACGCACACCACATTTTCCATTTCCAAAATGAGATTACACACCATTAGGAGAGCCGATAGAATCAGCCTTAAGAAAGCTGATACAATCCAACAATATCATTCTCCCTAAAATCAGAGAAAATGAACATGGTTTAATCAAACCAAAGTGGTACAATGATAATGATTTCTCCAAATTTCATCGAGTGAAGGGACACAAAACACCCAACTATTATCGATTGAAAATCGCCATCCAAGATCTAATTGACACAGGGGTCATCGATGTTACCAACACCTAAACAAAAGGCACCATTGATCATACAATATTCAATGACACATTCCATGATCACAATAAAGGGAAATCCTCAGGGTTTGGTGGATAGTAAAAATAGGTAAACTACACTTATGCCAATAGTGACAACACTATCAATTGCCTAAATTCTTCAGATATCCATGTGGCTACCATTAGTATCAGAGACCAAGGTGATAAATGTCTTGTAACTGCATGCCATACAAAATGTGTCTTGCAAGGAATTCCTTCCTCATCTGCTACACCAGTCAACCCTCCTAAAAAATTAGATCCACAAACAATCCTAGTGGATTAGCTAAAGTGCATGCCTACCCAAATATCCTTGTTTAACCTTTTGCACATATCCCCGTAGCACAAGCAAGCACTTGACCAAGCACTTCAAAAAGTAGGTGTCCCAAGGGATATAACCCTTGAGAGATTCCAAACAATGGTAAACCATATAGCAGCCAACAATCATGCAACCTTAATAGACCATGACGTGTTTCCGTACAAACCCTTGCATAATGATTCCTTGCACTTGCTTATACAGGTTCATAAGCATTCAATCCTTAGAGTCCTTTTTGATGGTGGGGCTAGATTAAACATTTGTACTTTGAAGGTAATCAAGCACTTAGGCTACTCTAAATCCACTATTGATGTCATAAGAAGGATCAACATTAGAGCCTATGATGAAGAAGAGAGATCTTCCAAAGGTATTATAATACTACTAGTTCGAATTGGCCCAGTTGTCAAGAACACACACTTTCAAATCCTAGACCTAGAATTGGGATACAACATGTTACTGGGAAGACCATGGATCCATGAGATGGAAACTGTACCCTCCACATATCATCAGTGCATCAAGTTCCCACACAAGGGGGCATAAATCATTATTTAAGGAGATCCAAACCCATTCCAATACTGCAACATTGTCAAAAGTAGTACTAACAACCAAATTCCATCAAACCAAGAGGCAAGTATCCCTTCCACCTTGAATTCAATTCCCAAAGATGTCATGAGAAGAGCAAGAAAAATTTCTATTACTAACAAAGGATGTGGTGAATACAGCTACAATGAAGCTTTCACTATCACAAACATGCCTCAAAGCCCAAGGTCATACGATATGCCACAACCATGAATTACAACACAAACCCCAAAAACTATTATGTTCAGGTGTTCGCCCACAACCTTTGTCAAGTGGGGAGACATCAAAGAAGAAAACCATTTTGATCTGGATATTAACACATGTTTGTATCAAGACCCACAAGACACACTTCAAGCACCCATACCTGTGTCAACATATGGAATTGGCTATACAATGCTGCAAAGGTTTGGGTATGATGGTACGACTGGTCTGGGGGAAAGACAACAAGGTTTAATGAAACTATCTTTACCACTGACCTAAAGAAACAAGAGAGGGTTAGGCTATGGGAAACAAAGAACTAGTCCTACCACCCGAGACATACCCATTGATCAAGAACAAGTAGCTAAGTAACACCGGGGGAAAAACTTGGAACATGCTTTGATCAACAATATACTACAATAATTATTGTCATATGAAGAGGGAACCTCTTACTCCTAATTAACCATCATCCAAGTGATCCATGCTAACGATGAAAGTGAGACATCTGATGAGAGTTCTAGCGAAAATAACTCCCACGAGTACAAGTGGAGATCCATCCATAACTTCAAACCATCAATCCCAGACTATTCCCCTCGGTCAATCAACACTCTACACATTGAAGACATGTTTGACCAATTAACCATAGATGAGAACCCATGCATCAATAAACATATCGATACCAATTCCCTAGGTGGTGCATCCATATCACATTCATAGTTTTTTTAGAACCATCATAGTTGTCGCATTCAACCAAATAGAGTCATCCCGCCAGGAGGACCTATGTCTAGTACACCCAAAAATGATAGAATGGGATCAACAAGGACATCCTGATGTAGATCTCTTTGAAAATGATGACCCTATCACAGACTTCATGGGACTCAGAGAAGGAATGCCATCACGGGACCACAAGGAAGGATTTTCTATTAACTTGGATAGATCAACATATTTTGGGGAGGAAGCACATCTTTCTAGTCAAAAAAGAAAAAAAGAATCATCAGTAAGTGAAAACTGAAAGGGGCATACTAACACAAAAAATGACAAAAAGATAAAACAAGATGTATCTTCTAGTGAAAACCTCACTGAGGTGCTAGAAGATGGAAATCAGGAACTCGTCCCCTTAACAAAGGAAAATTCAGCATTGCTAGTCGAGGAAACAAAAGAATTCAACTTGGGTGATGACAAGAATCCAAAGAATATTTACTTGGCCAAATCACTCACTCCAGAGGAACAAGAGAAATTCATCAGCTTCTTCCAAGAAAGGAAGGTCAACTTTGCATGGTCCTACTCAGACATGCTAGACCTATAACTAGTGATTGTATTACATCATTTTCCATTGTTACCCAAAGCCAAACTCGTCAAACAGAAGCTGAGAAAGATGCATCCCCATATTGCATTACTAGTCAAAGTAGAATTGAAAAAGCTCCTAGATGATAAATTCATAAGACCTATCCTATATGTAGAATGGACATCTAATCTGGTACCAGTAACTAAGCATAGTGGTCAGATCTACATATGCACATATTTTAGAGATCTAAACAAAGCTTGTCCAAAGGACAACTTTCCTTTACCTAACATCGATGTGATATTAGATCTCACAACACGACATCAGATGCTATCACTCATAGATGGCTTTTCAGGATATAATCAGATAAGGATTTCACTAGAAGACCAACACAAAATAGATTACAAATGTGCATGGGGCACTTACTGTTGGAAAGTCATGCCATTTGGTCTAAAAAATGTCAGAGCAACATATTAAAGGGCCATGACAACCATCTTCCATGATCTCATTAAAAAATAATGGAAGACTATGTCGATGACATTATCACCAAGTCGATGCTCACAAAAGATCATCTACAAGTGTTGGGACCCATATTTGACAGATTGCAAGAATACAATGTTTGGTTAAATCCAAAAAATGTGCATTTGGGGTCACCGCAGGGAAGCTCCTGGGATTCATCGTGTCACACAAAGGCATAGAGGTAAACCTAGAGAAAGTTAAAACAATACTGGACATGCCACCACTGACTAACCTAAGGCAACTAAGGGGTTTATAGGGAAAGCTCCAATCCATCAGGTGCTTCATAGCTCAATTGGCATACAAGTGTCATCCATTCCCACATCTACTATACAAGGATGTAATATTTATATGGATAGAACAATGCAAACAAGCATTCTAGATATTCAAAGACTATCTACCAAAGTCTCCCATATTAGTGCCACTTGTCCAAGGTAGGCCATTACTTCTATACATCTTACCAACTGAGACAACACTATGAGTACTTTTAGCACAACATGATGACACACGCAAGGAGAGAGTTGTCTACTATCTCAGTAGAACCTTGGTAGGTTATGAGCTCAACTATTTTCCAATTGAAAAATCATGCCTAACAGTAGTCATTTCTTCCCAGAAGCTAAGGCATTACATGTTGAGTCATCAAACTAGGCTAATAGCGCACATTGATCTCCTCAAGTATCTACTAAGAAAAGAAACACTCACTGGATGACTCGCGAAGCGGGTAATGATCCTAAGTGAATTTGACATAGAATACATAGACATAAAAGATATCAAAGGGCAAGTGATTATGGATCAACTAGCAGAGGCACCTATTCAGGATCATCAATCTATCATATCTAACTTTCCAGATGATTCTATTCTAACACTACAACCGACAATAGAGGTATGGAAACTATACTTTGATGGATCATGCACGAATCATGGAATAGGAGAAAGAATAGTACTCATCACACCAAACAATTATGTGATTCCCAAATCCTTTAGACTCAAGTTTATATACACAAATAGCATAGCCAAGTACGAAGATCTAGTCATTGGAGTAAAGATGATGATACAATGGAGAATCAAAAACCTCAAAGTCTATGGAGATTCATAGTTGGTCATTAGTCAAGTAAAAAATGACTATATGACAAAGGATGAGAAGTTGATCCCATACAAAGATCAGATGGATAGGTTGTGCGCTAAGTTCCATTTCATCATATTTGAGAAAGTACCAAGAGCTCAAAATAAAGTTACAGATGTGATGGCTACCATAGCATCCTTGATCAATATTCCAAGCAACGAAACCAGATTCCAGTTTCTGGTGGAGCAACTCACAATGCCATCACATAAAGAACCAATCAAAGAATCAATGTGCATCCTTGTTGGTCCTAAAACCCCATGGTACCATGATGTGTCCAATTACCTCCAAAGTATTGTCTTACCTCCCAACTTAGCTAGGAACCAAAAGAAGTCCCTCATCCACCAAGCCTCTAGGTACACCCTTCTCACAACTATTCTATATAGAAGAGTCTATATGGTATACTATTACGATCTATCACTTCCATGAAATCCCAGGGATATTTGTACGAGGTACATGAAGGAATTTATGGAACCCACGCAGGTGGAAATAGCTTAGCGAAGAAGATCATCTGCATGAGATACTACTAGCCAATAGTAGTGACAGATGCAAACAAGTATGTGCAAAGGTGTAGGCAATGTCAGATTCATGGAGACATCATCCATGCACCAGCCCAAGAACTCAATCCTATCACTTCACCATGGCCATTTTCCATGTGGGGATTTGACCTAGTGGGCAAGATTACACCATCCTCATCTAATAGCCATACGTACATCATAACAACAACAAAGTACTTCACTAAATGGGTGGAAGTAATTCCTCTCACTTACATCATGGAAAAACATATCTCAATGTTCATACTCAATAACATTATCTATCAGTATGGAATTCCTCAAACCATCTTGACAGATCACAGTACACCTTTCCAAAATAAAGATGTCGAAGATCTTTGTGAACAATTCCAAATTAGAAAAGGTTTCTCTTCATTCTATTATCCTCAAGGGAATGGTTAATCTAAAGAAATAAACAAAACCATATTGAAAATATTGAAGAAAATAGTTAATGAATTAGGGCAATACCGGCATTTACAACTTAGTCCCGCATTATGGGCATACAAAACTAGTGTGAGAACACCTATAGGAGAAAATCCTTTCTCACTTGTATATGGATCAGAGGTGGTCCTACCCCTCGAATTAGAAATCTCATCCCTAAGAATATCATTGAAGAACCTCATTTCAGATGAATACTATAGAGTATCAAGGCTCAGTGAACTGGAACTATTAGATGAAAGAAGACAAAGTGCATTCAACCACTTACAAGGCTATCAGAATCACCTTAAAATGAACTATCAAAAGAAGGTGAGACCATGAACATTTGAGGTAGGAGACCTCATCCTTATGGAAAATCAAAAGAACCAAGCATTGAGAGTGAAACAAGGAAAGTGCGAGCTTGACTGGCTAGGACCTTATGCCATTGTCACATCTAGCAATAGTGGGGCATACCAACTAGAAACACCAGAAGGAGATCAACTCCTAGGATACATAAAGCACATGAAACTCAAGAGGTTCTATGCTTGATGACTCAAGGGTTAAGGCACCTATCTACATATCCAAAAAATAACAAAAAAATCAAATCAAAAAATGCAGAAGGTTACCTTGGTGAAAACCTGGAAAACAGGTGTCAAGTGTTCAAATCCAGCTTCACCATCAATGACAAAGATCAAAGCTTGAGAAAACTTTCCATGCAAGATTGGCTACCCAAGCTATTTCCAGAAGCACAATCCCCTCTGAGCACCAACACTTATCCATGGTTAGTACTGGTCCACTAGACTAGGGGGAAATTCTAAATGTCTTAAAAAAATCCTTAAAAATCCAAAAAACTCATCAAAAAATCCTAAAAAGATCAAAATATCCTGAAAAAGATCACTCTTCATAAAAAACAATCAAAAAATTGCAAAATATCAAGCAATAAAACTAGCTCGGTTGTCAACAAAGCAAACTGGTGATCAAGCCAAGTCAATCAATGTCAAAATCATGAGCTTTGTGAATCAGCACTGGGCCCATATGACACATCTTCATCATCTATCAAATCTATCAAACAAGAAAACTAGTGACTAAGCCAATTAGTCAATGTTAAAACCATGAGCTTTGCGAATCAACATTGGGCCCATCTGACACAACTTGATCAACTCCCCAAAATGATCAAAATCAATCAACCAATCAATCAAATCAATCATCTTACATAGTGATGGATACACTCAAAACTAGATAAATCAGTCTTATATGAGTCATCTCTTACTCAAACCAGACACAATCAAGCCAATCAAGAAAATCAAGCTGAATCAAGGAACAAACAACTTTTGACTAGGTCATTCATTTGTCCGATGTCACTCTATATTCCACGATTATGATCTTACCCTACTCCAGGATCCACCACATGAGGAGAGTATCTATGATGGATCATGACTTATTTTATTTGATTTATTTTTGTGGAATGTTTCATTTTGATTCTGGGGCCACAATGATTTAGGATAAATGCGGTAGGCGCTGTCACTTATCTAGAAGCCACACAGTTCCACGATCTGATCTTAACCCTAAGAAAGAATTGGACATTCATTCATTTTTATATTATTTTTTGTTACCAATAGAATCATAGCGGTATCCAGATGGTCTGAGATCTGGGTTCATTGGATTTCTATCTTGGTTTTTTTGTCTTTCTTTTTAAAAAAAAAAAATCAAGAGATCATAGCGGTATCCAAATGGTCTGAGATCTGGGTGCACTGGAATTCTATCTTGGTTTTATTTATTTTTTTAATTGTTCAGAGATAAAAGCAGTATCTAAATGGTCAATATCTGGGTGCTTTTGGCTCTCTTTCTTTTCAAAATCAGAGATCATAGTTGTATCTAGATGGTTAATATCTGGGTACACCAGGTTCTCTTTCTATTCAATCTCTCTACTCCTTTCGGTTATCAAGAGGTCATAGCGGTATCCATATGAGAAATATCTGGGTGCATTGGATGCTCTTCAGAATTTCATAAAAAGATGCAATGGTGAACAAAATTGGAAATGCGGCAGCAACTTGGTTCATCTGTTCTTTCTACCAATTCATATCTATCAATCGTCACCCATCTTTTATAATCAAATCACAATCAATTGATACCAGAGATAATTTTTCACTGACTTTCTTCTAACTAACACATGCATTACTCAGATATTTTGTGCATAGTAGATTGCATTCATTTATTGCATAAGAAAAATTCAAAACATGAGCATAGTAGTGTATGCACCCTAAAATGGTCGCCTGGACTATGGGCCCCCATTTATCATTTTATCAATTTATCAAATTCCTGAAACAATTCTTTGCAACATTTTCAATTCAAATCAATTTCCTTGATCAAATCGTAATTAATTCAATTATTTCAATATTTCCTAAGGTTTGATCATTTCATCAATTATCTTATTTAATTAAAAGAAAACAATTCCTTTTTATTAAATAAAATAATCTTATTTAATTAGAATTCCTTTTTAATTAAATAATCTTATCTTATTTAATTTAAATCTCTCTTAATTAAATAATATTATCTCGTTTAATTAAAATATCCCTTTTAATTAAATTTAATAATCTTATTTAATTAAGAGAAAATCGCTCTTTTAATTAAATAAAACCCCCACTTAAATCCCTCTTTGTTGAAAATGGAAATAAATTAAATAAAAATAAATAAAGTTTTTTTTTCTACACATCTTCCTAAGTGGTGGGCTTTTTGCCTCTTAATCATAGCCTTTGATTTTGCCTCTTAATCTCTACTGTCCATTTCTCTTTATAAGGAAACCTCTCCTTCTCATTTGATAATGAAGATTTTGTGCTATTGTTATCCTACAGGTTTGGAGATCAATTTTGGAGGAGATTTTGAGCACTTGAGCTTGGATATTGCAACTTCTCTCTTCTTGTCTTCTTCTTTCATACCCCATGGCAATCCATTTAGATTAATTTTGCACTTGCATATTAGATTAGATTCA
>MU228421.1:73895-87291 GCA_018584345.1 Thuja plicata | reverse complement strand
GCTAATCCTTCCCCATCTCTTCCCAAGTCTCCCATACAATTCCAACATGCTTCCTTGTCCTTAGAAGTGGCTCCATGTCAAGAGGACTCTAAAAAGGATAAAGAAAAGAACATAAAGAAAGATCAAGATCAAGAAACCTCCATGTCATCCAATTATTTTCATGATCTCTCGTATCTGTTTCATGGTTCTTTTGATCCTGCACACCCTTTCTCATTCATTCCACCATGTCTTAAGTCTTCCCCTAAGCAAGATCAAGTTATTACTTATACCATTGAGCTTATTGAAAAACAAAATAACCTTACCCACTTACGCTTTCCAAAGATGATACTTCCATTAAGGTTATTAAAAATGGTGTTGTTACTTCCAATATTAAGCCTATTTAAAATCAAGAGGAAAATTTTGTTCTTATGCTATCCAAAGATCCTTGTCAAGATCAAAGTCTTCCATCTTCTTGTTCTACCACTCCATGTTTTCTTCCACTTTCTACTCTTTCTAAGACTTTTCAAGCTTCGAACAATCCTATCAAAGAAGGTGCTCCTATTCAAGATGTTCACGATCCTATTGAAAATCCTAATTCTCACTCTAAAGATTCTGATGTCCTTGGTTGTCATATACATGTTGATGAACTTATTGATTATCCTATTGCATCTTCCACATCCATCCTTGGACCTCCTCCACCAATACTAAGGGCTTCACATTTTCCTTCCATCTTGGGTCCTTATGTCCCTTCACTTTCCCCTCCTAACCCTCCTAGTTTGTCATCCATCTTGGGTCCTTACTGAAAACATAAGGTTTTGCCATTAATATACTTAAAAGGAAAAACATGATAAAGGTCATCGGTATAAGAATAACTGGAAGACAACAAGAATACCTAACAAGATGAAAATGTCTATCATAAAAATTCTAAGTATAAAATTGCCTGACAAACATTGACAAGAGTCAAACCGACAACAAGCATTACCGATGATATAGTTTTGAGAACATCGCCGACGGAGTAGAAAAGGCATAGCTGATGAAAAGTTCAATTAAGGGACACCAAAGGAGTACAAAACTAACAAAACTGACAGAGCAACCCAACCATCAGAATCGACAATCAGTTACAAAACCCGCAAAAAGTGGATATGATTTTACACGTCAGATAAAACATTGTAATTCTATTTATAGACTTTTATTTTGTTTTCAAGATTTACTTAAGGGTCAAGCAGGAAAATTGTGAATGTTTTAAAGCATCCTAACAGATCTAAAACATATCTAACTAAAGGTCAAGGTCAAGTTGTAAACCTTGGATCTAGATTTAATTTGAAAAGCATGAATCAAGAATAGAGCTAGAAACTAGTATAAATAGATGTTCAATCAAAAGAGACTAGTAATCAGTTGAAAAATGATAGCAACCATGGAGAGCATGTAAGCAACAGAAGAGAATTCATGCAAAGTACAAAAATGTATCAAATCAATTATCAAGAACACAGAAAGGCTACCGACAAGAAGAAACAAGGTATCACTCAGTCACTCAAGGTGATTACATTTACATTGTAAGCTTTATAGGATCTGTTATCAGCAATTAGAGATTTCATTCACTATTAAATCAACATTTATATTGTAGTTGCATTCTAACAAGTGCATCGCAACTAAAATCCTTTTGTAGAAGGTGGACTTAACAGTTCTTTGATAAATCTCTTCACAGAGTGCACACCTAACGGTGTTGCTAAAGCTTCAAATGAAGTAGATCCTAATAGGTCTCCACTCTAATACTCTTAATAGGGCAGATCATCAAAAGTGATCAACTGTAAGCCTTTACCGACCCCCTTCTTATCTGCAAATAGTGAATTTTTGTGGGTAGACATCCCCACCATAGTTTTTATTTCCTAACAGGAGTTTTCTGCAATATCATATCATGTGTTATGTGTTATTTGTTTTCATGAATGTTTCTTGAATGTTTACACATGTAAAGAAATTATATTATGATTTCACATACATATAGAAAGATGAACAGATAGATAGGAATATACAAATCTGAAGACTAAAAGGTTAATGGGCCAACCACATAAAATTTTTTAGAGGTACTAATTCACCCCTCCCCTCTCAGTACATCATTCAAATAATTATAAAAATTGGTATCAGAGCTAAATCTCTTTCTTGAAAAGATTAAAGACTTAAGAGAAAAGATCAACACAATGGAAAAGTACAGACTGGACAAGACTATTGAGAATGAGCAATTACAAATTTAGATTTACTATGACAAATATAAAGAGGCAAGAGTAAGCATGAGAAAGTTGCTTTATAAAAGAAAGATCATGGCAACTAGGCTTAATGAAAAATATTATCAAGAAGAGGAGATCCCAGATTACTTCAACTGTGCTAAATCATCAACAAGCAAAGCTTCAGACACATTAGTAGAAGAGATCACAAGTCTACAAGAAGTCAATCTACATCTGACAGAGCAAATCAAGATGCTGCAAATTGGCCAAGAGACTTAGATGGTAAAAATGATTGATGTCATGAATGATTCAATAAAAGATGAATCAGAGAGAACATTGGCTATTGATGATAGGAGGAAAATCACTGAGAAGCTACAAGAAAAAGAATAAGAGATTCAAAGACTTATTGATCATCACCATGAGATTACCAACCAGATTATTCTTATGAGTCAAGAGGAAAATAGAATAAATACTAAACTCATTGAAAGAATACATATCATCGATGAGCTAAGGGAAGAGAATGAGAAACTAAAGCATGAAGTCAAAATTTAGAATCAACACAATGAATTGATCAAGAAAGCTGAAGATATCAATAAAATAATGGATGATTTCCTTGATGGTCAAAGAAGAGTCAACAATTACACAGGAATAGGGTATGTCGACAATGGAGAATCATAAAATCAATTAGATCAAAGGAATTTTTATGCAAATATAAGGACCAAGAAGCTATCATGCAATCATTGTGGAAAACTAGGCCACACTTCAAACATTGCAGAAACAAAATGAAAGGTATTCCTCAGTCATAATCTACTTTCATTGGTAATTGTTATAAATGTCACAAGCAAGGACACAAGGCATATGAATGCATATCCAAGATGACAAAGCCAAAGAAGGAAACCTACATGGAAAAGTACTTTTCTACCTACAAAATGAATGGACATACATATCAGGAATACTGGAAAAAGAATAAGAAAGCATGGACACCAAAAGAACCTGATAATGGCTACAAACTGACAAGATTAGGTAACTCATATGTTTGGGACTATAACACATGGGTAAATTGCACAACATGTGGAAGGTATGGTCATATATCTACCAACTGTATGAGAAAATGGAGTAGAAAACCAAGAGGATGGTTCAATCCAGGTATGGCATGTTTACATTGTCATAAGGTTGGACATGTGATAAAAGATTGCAAAGACCAACTGACAGAAAAAAGCACATATCCCAATGGAAACACCATTGATGACATCAAGAAGATGAGAAACAAGATGTGGGTAAAATCCACAAACACTGAAGGTGCTAGAACAAGCAATGCAAATGATGACACCCCATCCAATGGATCTGGTGGCATCACTATCTCCAACTAAATTACACAAGTAAGTAAGGAACTGCATTATGACAAGTTATATTATGCATCGATTCCATTTACATATTGATCATATAGACAAAATTAGCATTATTGAAGATGCACTATATTGTTACTTGTAATATTATTGAAAAACAACCATCGGTTAATGGGTACAAATTATCATTGGTGAACACACACAAAAAAGTTAACACTACTTACCGAAATGTATCAATCATTACAAAAAAGCCAAGTTGCTAAGTGTAAAATGAGGGACATCGATAATCCTTGAGCCAACGAAAGTTGTCATCTCCATTTTACTGACAATCATCGGTAAAATCACCAAAGCTACTAGCAATCTCGACACTTTGCGCCTACACCAAAGATGTTATTTATGTCTCAACCGATGAACTTAGTCTGTGTATACCAATGAGTTGTTGGGCATTAATGACAACTTAGGGTACAAAAGTTATAAAATCATGATGGAAGAACTCATTTCGCACCCGCACTTTTCAAGCAACCAAGTAGAGCTAAGCAGAGAAATTGGAGAGAAAATTGAAGTGCGACCTCAACAAGATTTTAACTCTTAAAGGATTCACAAGTGATCAAAGAGATTCAGTAAGTACCTGCATTCACTGACCGCACTGTTTAAATTACTGAAATCCCTAAATTTCTAAAAATGATGGCATCTACGTCTAGAGTTGAAAAGTTGAAAGAGGATAAGAAGAAAATGATCAATCTTATCAATATAGGCACTTGTGTTGAACCTAAATGCAAGCTATACCCAGAAATTGCATCACAACCAGATGATTCTGGAGCATTCTCCAGAATCTCACCTAGGGTTTTGCTGGTAGAGGACGTAAGGTCCTATATACATTGCAAGATCTCAGAATTAGGAGATCTGGACCTAGATAATGCCTACATGGCACTTTGTGATGAAGATAGAAACCTAAAAGAAGAACACAAGCATCTGGAAGTGAAAGGTCTCACAAATGCATTACACTTTCCCAGAGTTTTTAAGATAGAATGGATAAAGATAGTTCTCAATAGAATGCATAACCAGACATTATGGATCAATAAGAAAAAACAAATAATAAAGGATGTTATTCATGTAGTTACTAGATATCCTACAACTAAAAAATCACAAGCTCACAGGAACCCATCCCTGAAGGAAGTGGAAAAGCTAACTGGTGCAAAATCAGACAAGAGAGGTCTGAAGGTTAACACTATCACCAACGAAGAACTCAATTTTGGTGCATGTGTAGTAGGATACAAGATCTTCTAGGCCAGTAGGATGAACAACATAGCAAGCACTACTATGAGCACAACTTACAAGATCATCAAACAAGGAAAGAAGATGGATCTTACAAAAATTTTGTTGAATCAACTCAAGGAGAACATGAACACCATAAGATCTTCAAGAAAAAACACTTGTAAGCTTGGTTCCCTCATTATGTGCATATTCTTTTACTTTGAAGAATACTTTCCTTCCATAGGCAAAGTAGTATGGGATACAAGCAAACCGGTCACCATACAAATATGTGAGCATATAGAGTCATTAGGAATAGATTTTGATGACCTAATGAATGAGTATTTCAAAGGATTTAAAGAAAAGATACAAGAAAGAACTAGGATACCTTAAAGTGTGATAGAAGAATACAAAGAGGATATATGTTTTATGGTAGATACTGATTTTACCCATATCAAACCAGTAGTACCTAAGAAATCTTGGCTATCACATTTAGGATATGAGATCAAAATAGGACAAGCCACTAAGTGCATCAAGGCACTATTGAATGAACCAGCTGACAACAAGAAAGAAATATTTGGCACTTATGAAGAAGCCAAACCAAAGATCAAGACAGATCTTACTGTCAAGAAAATTATAAACAAGAAGAACAAAATGGTTAAAAATTTAACCAAGCAATTTGTAGTTACTGAAGAAGGTGAAGAGGAAACGGAAGGAAAGGAGGAAAAAATCAAAGGCCAGTCACCTATTGGTGAAGAAAAAAAAAAAAAATATTCAGAGGGTACACAATCTGATCCACCACCTCCACCTCCACCTTAGAAAGCAAGAACAACAGCCACTTCAAGAACAAGAAGCAAAATAGCAAAGGAACCAACCCCTTCACCACTTAAGAAAGGTAAAGTGAGAGCCTACAAGAGAAAACCAATATCACCTAACGAAATACGGACCAAAAGGAGGAAATGGGTTAGGGAAAAAGAGGATCTAGAAGACTCAGCTATGGATGAAGCTGACATAGATGTGCAAAAGGGGAAAGAACCCTTGATTCCAAAGACAATTGATGAAATCTGCAAGAATATCTCAGAATCACCATCTATTTCTGATCCTAACATTAGGAAATGGTTAAATTTTGATCCAAAGGATCAAAAAAAGATAGAAGACACTATTATAGTTAAAATGTGCAAACATCATTATGTTCCACTACAATTCTTAGAATATGACGTTCCTAAGGAACTATCAGTGAGATTGTTTGCTAGATGGATATTTTCTCTGCATCAGGAAAAAGAAATAAGAGAAAGAGTACTTGTTACTCTTATGCCTTCAGATTCAAAGAAAGAAGAAATAAGTGAGATGATGAAGAAATATGAAAAGTAGTTCTCACCAAAAATGAGAGCATATGAATTTCTCAAAGGGAAGCTAATTGATCTTGATTAAGACAACATTAAAAAGTGGTGCAAGATACTTAACCAACCCATTAAGGAAGCTAGCCCGGAGAAGGAAAACATCATCATCAAGGATATACAAGATAAATCATCTATGCAATTGGATAAAGAAGAGAGTGATCTAGCAGGCCCCAAACATACTAAAGTTATAGATGAAGTATGGCCCGACACTACTCTTGACAAAACATAGAATGAGGAAATCCAAATTCCACCAAGTCCAATTCATATTAACTTGAGTAATGAAGAAGAGGTTACCAAGGTATATTTGACAATAAAAGGTAACATAACTGATGATATCAATGATGAATCATGGTTGGATAACATTATCAATGACGCTATAGGAAATGACCCTGTAGAAGAAGTGCAAAAATATGAAGATATCAATGTTGCACAGGGCAATACCGATGGATAGGATACAACTATTGACACTATAGAGGTCAATACACCAATCAACATGAAAATTTTAATACAAGCTATTGACATTGAATCAAGTCATGAGAAATCATCTAAGAAAGATGATGATATACCCAAGGACATGGGTAATGAACAAAATAAAAATGCATCAGACACTCCAAAAGATACAGATATAGAGATGAAGGATGCAACTGACACTCAGCAAGAGGTGTCTACTAAAAAAAACAAAGGAGCAGATAATAAAACAGATGAAACATTGAGAAAAGATGAAGAGAAAGAAAAGAGTGAAGAAGTCAAGCAGGATGAAAGCATGAAAGAAAAGGAAGATAAATATGTTGATACACCCAAGACCCATGAAGAGATGTCTTCACAAAACCAACTGGTGGATTCAGAACAAAAACAACAAGATTCCTCATCTTCTCGACCCTCACCTACAAAATCCATCCAATATCAAGGTTTACAAATGGTAGTACACCAATCTGCCTCCCAGCTGAAGAAAAAGAAGAAGAAAGTAATGAAGAAAGATATCTTGGCAGTAACACTCGATGAGGTAATTGAGATACCCAAGTGGGATGTATCCACTTTAGATACAAAAGCACTTCAAAATTTTGGAGTGATGTGTCAGAGAAAAGCAATTCAAGAGAAAATGAAAAAGGAAAATAGGGAAGCCCAAGCACTTGATAAAGCAAGGGACATTCTACATCAACTTGTTCCAGATATCAAAATTGAAGATAGCATATCAGTCATGGAACAAATAGTAGTTCTTACCAACGCTGTCACAAATCAAAATGTTGATGTAGAGAAGGCAATGGAAGAACATGAAGAGATGAAGTATCAACACAAACTAGTTGAGAAGATCATCCAAGAAGTGGCAGAGACTAAGGTAAAGCTCTCTGAACTAGAAAGTGAATTAGAAACTATGATTGCTGAAGTTGTTACCTTAGTTCAAAAATTGTGCACACTAGAAAATTTCACAAAAGAAAATAGTGAAAAGCTGTCACAACTAGATTTAGATCTAACAGCTACTGCACTAAGTTTAACCTCTGATGCAAACACAATAAAGCTGCATCATGAAAAGATCACAGAGGTAAATAGATTGAGACAAGAGATATGGGATGCAGAGACACAATTCCAAAATGAGGTTATAGAGCTACAAGCTCACATATTGCCAAACCTCACCACTCTGCAACAGCATATTACAGATGCAAGAAATCTGATCTCAACCCCAGATATGTCTGTGGTAGACAACATATATGACATGCATGTGAGGATATCACTTGAGCATATGGATCTTGATAATTTAAAGGAGAAATGGGAGAAAATGATGGAGGAAATCAAAGACTCACACTCTCACATTTTTGAAAAGTTGTAAGTACCTTTGCCCTCATTATAAAAAAAGGAGGAATGTATATATATGTACTAATATACTTTAGTAGAAAAAGGAGGAATGTATACATATGTACAAAATACTATATGAGGATATGTATAATATATGTATAGAAAGAATAGATATGTACATAAACTTACACTTACCAAAATATGCATAGGGGGAGTCATTTCGTGGCTAAGGAAGAAGTATACATAGGTGTACATACTAATACATCTAAGTATGTTGCACATATCAGTTTTTGATACTAATGTCAAAGGGGGAGATTGATGACATTAATTTTTTCCATTAGTATACTTAAAGGGAAAAATATGATAAAGGTCATCAGTATAACCATAATTGGCGGACAAAAAGCATACCCGACAAGATGAAAATGTCTATCATAAAAATGCTAAGTATAGAATTGTCTGACGAACATTGACAAGAATCAAACTGACGACAAGCATTACTGATGATACATTTTTGAGAACATCATCGACGGAGAAGAAAAGGCATACCCGACGAACGATTCAATTAAGGGACACTGATAGAGTACAAAACTGATAGAACTGATAGAGTAGCCCAACCATCAGAACTGACAGTCAGTTATAGAACCCACAAAAAGTGGATCTGACTTTACACGTCAGATAAAACATTATAATTATATTTATAGAGTTTTATTTTGTTTTAAAGCTTTACTTAAGGGTCAATAAATAAAATTTTGAATGTTTTAAAGAATCCTAATGGATCTAAAACATATCTAACTAAAGATCAAAGTCAAGTTGTAAACCTTGGATCTAGAGTTAATTTGAAAAGTGTGAATCAAGAATAGAGCTAGAAACTAGTATAAATAGATGTTCAATCAAAAGAGACTAGTAATCAGTTGAAAAATGATAGCATCCATAGAGAGAATCTAAGTAGCAGAAGAGAATTCATGCAAAGTACAAAAATAGATCAAATCAGTTATCAAGAACACAGAAAGGCTCCCAATGAGCAGAGACAAGGTATCACTCAATCACTCAAGGTGATTACATTTACATTGTAAGCTTTATAGGATTTGTAATCAGCAATTAGAGATTGCATTCACTATCAGATCAAAGTTTATATTGTAGTTGCATTCTAACAAGTACATCACAACTAAAACCCTTTTGTAGAAGGTGGACTTAACAGTTCTTTAATAAATCTCTTAACAGAGTGCACACCTAATGGTGTTGCTAAAGCTTCAAATGAAGTAGATCCTAATAGGTCTCCACTCTAATACTCTTAACAGGGTAGATCATCAGAAGTGATCAATTATAAGCCTTTACTAGCTCCCTTCTTATCTGTAGATAGTGAAGTTTTGTGGGTAGACATCCCACAGTAGTTTTTACTTCCTAACAGGAGTTTTCTATGATATCATATGATGTTTTATGTGTTAGTTGTTTTCATGAATGTTCCTTGAATGTTTACACATGTAAAGAACTTATATAATGATTTCACATACATATAGAAAGATGATTAGATAGATAGGAATATACAAATCTGAAGACTAAAAGTTTAATGGTCCAACCACATAAAAAGTTTTAGAGGTACTGATTCACCCCTCCCCTCTCAATACATCATTCAAATAATTCCAACACTTACATCCCTCCATCTCCTATCTTTCCCCAAGATCAACATAGATGCATACCCTTGAATCCTTTTCATCAATCCACCCATCTAAACCAGTCATATTCTTTTTCTTCCTCCACAAGTCCCAAGTCTTTTGGAAGAAACTTGAATGTTCAATACAAGAAAAATAAGCAATACAAGAATCCATCTAAAAAATAAGATCACCTTGTCTCCTCTAATCAACTTGGGGGCATAAATTCAAAAGAGATATCTAAGAAGAAAACTATAAGATAGATATGGGTTCCAAATTCCATCATTGAAGATATTCTCTCTAAATCATCAAAAAGAAATGAAAATCCTATGTCTATATGGATTCCAAAGTCTCTCTTGAAAGAGTCTCATGTTGAGCAACAAGTGAAGTTGACATTCAAGCTTCCAAAGACTTCCACTTCATCTTCTTCCAAAAACATTCTTTCATTCCATGCACCTAAACCGCAACCTCTTTTATCCATTCACCATATTCCTTCACTTATTCCTTCATTCACATTTCCTCCATCCTCTCACCACCATTCAAGGTGTGTATTGACATTGATCTTGTCTTCATTTCGGTCTACCCTTTCACAATCCTTCCATTCACTATCCTTCTACCTTCTATCCTTTTTCCTCATTTGTCTATTCCTCCTATCTTTCAACCTCACTCACTTTGCATAAAACCCTATCCTCCATTTTTCTCTTTCATCTTCCTTTCCCTATCAACATCTTTGAGCATATCATTTTGAATCCTTGGCATATCATGGTTTATCCTTTCAAGGAGAATTATCTAAAAAGCTTGTCTTCTTCCAAAAAATTCAAATATATATATAAGAGAAAAAAATTAAAGAGAAATAATTTTGTCCTATGGCGAAAACCACTCCCTTGTGGCGCCTTCGATAGGTACCATGACAAAAACCTAGCAATCAGGCATCATGTGTAGTTCTTCTACATCTTTCATCCATTATGTATTCTCTCTTTGATCTTGACAATGTTGACCTATACACGAACATTTGGGATATCTTGTGAGCTATCTTACGATGATCTTGCTTTCATTCATTTCATGTTTTCATCTCTATCTTCCTCCATTCATTTTTGCCTATCGCTATCCTTTTTCCCTTTGGTGAGACATGGTGCTATGAAGCCTCTTGACATATCTACGCCTTTGGACTGTATCCTTTCCTTCTCTTGTATTACGCTTTTGTGACTTATCCTATGCTGGCCTTTCATTGCTTGTCCAAATTTTCTTTACATGATGTTTCTTTTTCCCTAGCTTGGGTACTCTTGAGGAGTTTTCCTTTGAGGATTTCTTGCCTTCATTTTCCTTCATCCTCTTGTCTTCCATCTCTTCCACCAGCTTGCTAATCCCTCCTGTCCTCCACCTTGCTAAAACATTGGGACTGCACAATGTGATCTTGCTTGGGAGTTTGATGCCCATTCTGTCTAGGGCCATCCTTTGTACATAATTATTGATCCTAAAAAAATCCAAAAAAATGATATATTGTCAAAAATTCTAAAAATCAGAAAAAGTCCTAAAAAAATGATCATCTTAGTGAAAACCTTGCAATAGGCGCTTTGATGTATCTCCAAACAAATAATATATTCCAAAAAATACAAAAAAACCAAAAAATTCAAAAAATTCAAAAAAAATAGAAAAAGTGCCTTGGTGAAAACCTGGAAATAGGCGCCTTGGTAGCAAAAATTCAAAAAAATTATAAAAAGTTCTAGAAAAAAAAGAAGAAAAAATAAAAAAAATGAAAGAGAAAAAATTGTAATAAAATCCAAGTGGTGAAAACCTGAAAACGGGCACTACTTGAGGCCTTTGCACCCTTGTTTCTTAGTGCATGTCCTCGACACTTAGCCTTTCTCCATCATACCTTGTCCTTGTTTCCTTGGTTTGGAATTGGTCTTTGTCTTTGTCTAGGGGGCATAACTGTGTTATCTTTTATCTCTTGGATGCATTAGTCTTAAGGACATCTCACAAATGGTGTTTTTCAACACCACCCCAACTATATTTTTCAATACAACCCTTGACTTTGAGTTTTTTTCAACACATCGGTTTGGTCTTACCCCGTTTTGTCATGTGATCTTACCTGCTTGCAAGCATTCGATCCTTATCCTCGAAACTCAGTATCAGTTAACACGCTTCAATTTTTAAACACAACACTTAATGCTTGAGCTATGTCATAATATTTTCTTTGTGTGCTGACTGTTATTGATTTTTGTTGAGTGTCCATGTCTAATAAGTCTCTCTGGGATACATAGCTAGAGGACTTGGGGCATGGAACATGTTTTTATTTGCTTCCTTCTTTATGCTTCATTGTTTTTGCACAACTATTATGTTGGTCATCCTGGCCTCTATGCCTTGATGTGAGTGTGGTTTTGCTATATTAAATTGGGTAACCTAACATCACAGTCATCTTGACCTTTATGTCTTTGATGCTTATGTTAGAATCTTTCCACATTCCAATCCGATATCAATCACATTCATATCTTCATATTTGCACTTGTGACTAGTGATGATTGTCTGATTTTCTGATGTCTGTTAATAATGGCCCAATGATGAAAATAAGTTTCTTAACATTCTCTAATGAATGATGAACACAAATTCCTATGTTACAGTTGCACTATTGCAAGTACACCTTTTCATTTTTATGTACCTTGCATTGTTAGACCTCATGTTAGTTTGCATGTTTAGGCTGCATTATGAGTTTGTGAGGGTTTTCCTTCATCTTTCTTTTGGACTTTTAATCAACCGTGATCATGTTCTAATCTTCATTTCCTTATCTTCTTTCGTGATCTCAATAAAAAATTTCTATCTTAAATAGTTGATTGATTTTGGGGCATTCTCTTTCTTAAGGCAAATTATCTTTCTTCTCTCCATTTCTTTCCACCTCTTTCAAACTTCTATCTTCCATTCACTTTCACCCCACTTCTTTTCTTCTAATTAAACCTTGGGGCATAATATTTCATGCTTGGTGATCTACCTTGGTTTTGTGATCCTTATATCTTTCATCTTACATCAAGAATCTTATCTTTAGTTCAATTTGTTGTTTCTCCTCTATCTCATTTCAATTTCGATCACAAGGGGGTAGTACCTATCAAAATTCAATCCTTGATTCATCTTTATCAATCCTATCAAGCGCTCCACTTGGGGAAACCTTGCCTAACATTCTTATCTTGGACATGTCAATTACCTATTTAAAGGGGTGTTGACCTTGTCTTTTTCAAACAACTTATCTTTGTCTTGATGTGTTCCCATAAAGATCACATGTCTGGGTTGTTTTGTGATCCCAAATTGATCTCACACTTCAACTGCATTCTTTGACTACATGTGTTCCCATAAAGATGACACATTAGTCAAAGAGGGGCAAATGTATGCACCCTAAAATGGTCGCCTGGACTATGGGCCCCCATTTATCATTTTATCAATTTATCAAATTCCTGAATCAATGCTTTGCAACATTTTCAATTCAAATCAATTTCCTTGGTCAAATTGTAATTAATTCAATTATTTCAATATTTCCTAAGGTTTGATCATTTCATCAATTATCTTATTTAATTAAAAGAAAACAATTCCTTTTTATTAAATAAAATAATCTTATTTAATTAAAAATCCTTTTTAACTAAATAACCTTATCTTATTTAATTAAAATATCTCTTAATTAAATAATATTATCTCATTTAATTAAAATATCCCTTTTAATTAAATTAAATAATCTTATTTAATTAAAAGAAAATCTCTCTTTTAATTAAATAAAA
>MU228421.1:55721-66653 GCA_018584345.1 Thuja plicata | reverse complement strand
TAAAATCAGAGACCCCCCAGAACCAATAAGCAAATACCGGAAAACGCCTGGTGAACTGCAAAACCCTCTGTGCTTCACAAAAACTCGAACAGCCGGCAGCAAGATGGCTCTGATACCATGTTGTGATTGAAGAATTTCAATCTACCCAAGAAACACCTGCATGCAAAACAACTGCTACGAGAATGAAGAAGACAGAAGAGAGAAGGATCCAGAAGAATCTATGGCGGCCGATAGGCCAGAGAATGCAAGAACATGTTGACAGAAAATAGGTTCTATATTCAACAATGTAAAATGATTACAAACTCCTTATGAAATACAAAGATGACAATCCTTATAAAGGATGTCGAAACCCTAAACGGGCAACTGCTAGGAAATAGAAACTTTCCTAAAACTAACTGAAACTGCCTAAGTGAAACTTAAGCACTAAAGAGTAATTGCTAAATTACTCTAACACAGATTTCTATCTTAACATTAGTTAAAAGAGAGTGGATCTTTAATAGAGGGGGCATACTTTATTAGAACTTAGAGTTGCATGCTACTTCAAAGGCAAGAAGGAATCTTGGTGGAGATTGAAAAGAAGGAGAGAATTATTAAATAGAGGGGGGATGGAAGGAGTAGGAAAAATGCAACAAGAAAAGGAGAGGAGAACGTAGAAACCAAAGGAAAAGGAGAATGCAACAAGAAAAGGAGAGAGCGTAGCAAAGGGAGAATGCAACAAAGGAGTAAACATAGAAAATAAAGAAAGGAAATAAAGCATTGAAGGGAAAGAGGAAAATGAAGCACAATAGAATGGGGGAGGTTCATGAAGGAAATACACAAAAAGTAAGGGGGAAAAAACCAGGCTCCATTTTATTGACTTATTTTTCCTTCTTCTTTACAAATCCATTGTTTATGTAATCATAGATGTTTAAAAAGATCTGAAAATTAAGAAATGTCTTCTTAAACCTATACGTTATGGAAATTTGGAAATTGTTGAATATATGTTTTTTAACTTTATTTATGATAGTAGCACTATTTTTTCATTTCCTCTTTATTTTGGAAAGTCTCTCTCTTGTTGCACAATGTTCTTTCTGTTAATATGGATTTAGAATAACTGAGAGGGGGGGAGAATCAGTTATCCTTAGGTCTAGATGTGCCCATATAAAACTTTAAATCAACTTCAACAACTCAGATCTTCTTGGCAGCAATAAACAATAAAAGTTTGCAGTTTACTGTACTAATGAAATAAGCTTGCATAAACTTAATAGTAAAACACAACAATAACATTCACACATTTTGACACCATGATTTAACGTGGAAATCCAATATGGTAAAAACCACCAATAACATGCTACCAAAATTTTACTCTTTTGAAGTAATACCTTGTGAGGAGCCAGCCCTGTTAAAGGTTACAAAATACACTGCTAAATGTGACCTGGTTAAAGGATTTAATCACCCTATCAAGAGTGGCCTTGTTAGAGGACTTAGAATATTCCAATCTGAATGTCACCTTGTTCAAAGGATTTATACAATGACTGTTAGGTCAACCTGGTTAAAGGATTTGAACTGATGCAATGGCTAGAAAGTAATCATCAGGTGTGATCTGATACATACAACTTACTTTGCAAATTGAGATCCAATTTTAGCTCTAATGCTAATTCATTGAGTGGCCTCCATTCTCATCTCAAACTTTAGATCTACTTGGAAATCCATCAAGAAATATCTCTCTACTTCTCTGCTCATCCTTCTCTGCTATGTCTTGTCAATCAGTCAATTAACCATGCAACACTTTGCATTTCACTTCTCCTTACACTTTTATACCATAACAATAACCACAGTAGGTTATATTATACCTCTTCATCTAGGTCAGATAAATATTTTTTCACTTAACCAAGATCGTAGATCTTAGGCTAGGTCAGATCCAATGGATCTTTCCATCTTTACATTTAATTTACTTCTCCAATACAGCCATTAATTAACCATTGAATCTATGCACTAATAACGATTTCCTGTGCATTAAATGAATATGGACCAATCTTAATTAATAATGTATATCCCAATAAAATTAATTATGCCGGCCATAGATCTCAAATCTCATCAATAATCAAAATACTATTGCTCGGCCTTTCACTGTCTCCCTCGGCATTTCACTGGTGCTCGACATCATCTTTGCTTTGTTCGGCATCACCTTTCACTTTTCTTGACATCGACTTTTCTTTTCTCGGCATTGACCTTCCAGTGAACTATCAGTGCTTGACCTTCAAGTTGACTCCTAGAGGATGCATGACTTATTTTTTGTTGTCATCATGGCAACAAAGTCATACTAATTTTTTGCCAAAGATAACTTAGAAGATAAAATGAATAAGTATGGAAACAGGGTAGATAGAGATATTCAGCGATCAGCCCATCAACGCATATGCAAGAGATCGAATCAGAGTATGCAGGCTCAAATATATGTTCTATGAAATGTGTACATACTACATCTAGACATGCATAGTATGAAATGATAGTACAGAGAAGTTATAGATAGATCAGTAGACCAGCAGTCCAGAAGACAGAGCATGAAAGCCGACTAGTGTTTTGATCAGCGTGAATTATTTTTTTATGTAATGGCTAAGCACCTTTGATTATATGTTTGTAATAATGTAATTATTATTTTTGTAAACATGCTTGAGCTGACTTGTTCAGAAGCGTTGTGTATTATGTTTTAGGGCCGACTATAGTCTTGTTTTGAGTCGTGCCTATTCGGGTATGAACATATAAGTATGTAATGTAAAGTTATGTTACAAGTGTCGATTATGATGTATAAGAAAGATATAGAAGAGTAGTATGATGAAGTCAGTATGAGATACAGCTCTTTAAGAGAGTAAGAGCATCAGCACATACATGGAACTGATCAGACAGTAGTGTCATCACAACAATTCACTTTTGATATAGTATATATCAACTTTCAGAAGGTTGTAGCCTTCATCCTATTGGGAAGTGAGCCATATACCTTTAACAGTTTTTTGTAAAAGACTCCTAACAGGGTTAGATCTTTAACTAGGTCATTGTACTCATATTGTAAAGACTGCTTCTAACAGGGCAAAGGAACTTTAACAGGTTCATTATACTAGTACAATATTTTGTGGGTACTAATTCCAACCGGGGTTTTCCTCTAATCAAGGTTTCCCCATAATCATATCATATGTTATAAGTTCTTATGTTAAGCTTCATTGAATGTATGTTTGATTTATGTTTAAGTTGCTGAAAAGTAATTAACAAACAAACACTAATTCACCCCCCCTCTCAGTGTTTCTAACAATTTTTATCAGAGCTCTGGTCCTTTGAAAGAAATTTTAAGCACTTAAGGAGATCATGGAATCAGCAGAAGCAAAAAATTTGAAAAAGAATCTTGAAGCAACTCTTAAAGATCTTGATAGATCTGAAAAAGAAAATGAAGAACTTAGACTGAAATTTGATGGCTCACAAATGCTTATCAAGAAATTAAGAAAAGATTTGAAAGATTGTTCTACAAGTGATTTAGGGAAAATGGTCAAAAAGATCAATGAAGAAAATATGTCTCTGAAAGATAAAATTGAAAATCTAGATGAACAACTAACAGACAGTCAAATTGCTATTGAAGAAAAGATCAAAGAAAGCAAACAATTAGATGATGAACTCTTGATAGAAAACATGAAAGTGATGGAATTGGAAAACATAAAGAAGAAGTTGGAATCTGAATTAACAGAGGCAAAGGATAAGATTGATAAACTCCACACAAGTTTTGATTCACTTCAATCCTAGCTCAATGCACAAAATCTAAGAGGTTACACTACTGGTCTTGGATACAGTGTAACACAAGTTGAAGAAAGATCATTAGAAGAAAGAAAGAAAGCACATGAAGCACCTTCAAAAGCAAAGAAGGTTGAAAGTATTGCAGATCCACCTAAAGGAGAAATCAAGCAAGTTAATAGAACTTGCTATGCATGTAACAAACATGGTCATTTGGCAAGAGATTGCAAAGAGGTAAGGCCTTTCAATGGTTACTGTTTCTCCTATAATAAGTTTGGTTATAGGGCTATACATTGCAGAACAAATCAAAGAAATCAGTCACAGCAGAATCAAAAAAGAATGAATCAAAACAATCAGAGAAATCAACCTCAAAGAAATTTGTAGAACATTACATGTCAGATATGTAACTATAATGGACACACAGCAAAGGAATGCAGCATGATGAAAAAGAACATCAGACCTCCTATCATTTGTCACACATGTGGAAAGGCAGGACACATCTTAAGGTTCTGTAGATCCAGAACTCAAAAGCAAGAGGATCCTAAGAAATCACTATTTGAAGAAGAAGGAGAAGTCAAGTTTGTTCAAGAAAAAGAAGATTCAAGCAAAATTTGGGTTGAAGTAAAGAAGGACAATGATATTGACAAAGTAGTTGATGCATCCATAGTGGACGCATCCTCTATTTCTTGTTGAATAGACCTTCTTGGTGTTAGGGGGAGCTATTCTAGCTCAAAACCCCTGTGCAGCTGGTATACTCACCTCTGAGTATGCGCCTATGAAATTATGTTTATGATCATAGTTGGATGAAGTATGCATAGACACATTATCTATAATGCATTATGAACAAAGTATGAGATTCACTGTGAAAACTGTGTATGGTTGCAAACATTAAATGCAGTAACTTTTATAAAAAGATGTAAGTCTTTGATCATCTTCACATTTGCATTCAAGATTATAGAATTTGGAGAGCACAGGAGCACTAAGCATCAAAGAATAGAAGCATAATAGATTTGGTGGTTAAGAATCACAGTTAAGAAGTTTGGAACGGAACCCTAGCAGTCGTGCCGTTTTGGAATTTCAAGAAACCCTATTTAAACAATCATCAAGTAAGTATGGTGACTCCAGTTGTATTTGATATTGTAGAGAGGAAGATATTTGTATTTAAGAAGCATCCATTCAAATCCATACTGGATGATGTGGAAGGATCTTTCTCCAAAACCTCGTTAGGTGTTGTTCACGTAGAAGACATCTGTGTGTACATTTATTGTAAGAAGGAAATAATTGGAGATAATAGCATAGCCACTCTTATGGCTTCGATGATGAAACCAGACTATTCATTCAAGGATGAATACCCAAACCTCACAGACAACCCTATCTTCGAATAGTCAAATGCGCATGAATTCTATGAACCAAAATGGGTTAAAATATTGTTGAGCGGGATTCATGATGATATTTTCTAGATTGGTGAAGTCCCCATCCATATTACTGTAGACCTAATTCACAACATGACTAGACTTCCTAATACTGGACCAGTTCTTCCTACTATGAAGGATGTCAAGAAACAGGTTGAGAAAGCATGCCTATCCAGAAGTGACAGGCATGGCATGACAGTTGATCCTATCAAGGAAGAAGACATAAAGCTTCTAACAATCATCCTTGGTTACAAGTTTCAACATGCAAGCAGATTAAACAGTGTGTCAGCAGCCACAGTTCTAGCAACTATCAAAATGGTGAAGGATAACTCTCAATTCAATCTATGTGGGATATTGCATGGTCAATTGATGGACAAAATTTGTGTTATCAAGCATGACAAGAAAAAAACATTTAGGTTTGGGTCTCTGATCATCTATCTATACTTCCATATTGTTGGTAAAGTTGCAAATCTGTACCTAGATAGAAGCAAACCTACAATGTCTCAAATTTTACTAAAAGCCACATTAGAGAGTAGTGCAAAGGATGTTATGGACATGGACATCAAATCTTTCAGGATCAAGATGCAAAAGAGGTTCAAGATACCTGAGAAGATTGTTGAAAAGTATAAGGAAACCATATGCTTCATGGTAGAGACTGACTACACTTGTATGGAGGCAGTTGAACCCAGAACTAAATGGATTCATCCACTTGGATATGAAGTGGAGGAACATGTATTGGAAGGATATGCATAGGTTCTTTTTTCCATGCCCAAAGATCCCAATGAGCCTAGATGGGGCACTTACAAAGAGAAGACTAATGCAGTTGATTCTATATTATATAGTGCTGATAATAAAAGAAAAGCATCTAAGATTACATCTAGCATTCTAAAAGTTCATGGAGTCACTCAAGAAGATCTTGAAAAAGATAGAGAAGCCAAGATAGCCAAAGAACTTGAGAAGACTGATGAGATCCAGAAGAAGAAGAAAGTAGAGAACACCTCTGCACCCTCTACCACCATTGACCTAGACTCATCTCCACCTTCTATACCAAGAAAGAAGTCAAGAGGAAGAAAACAAGCGCCCAAAAATCACCCATCATCAAGGAACACATGGATCAAAGCAAGAAATACTCAAGCTCCTCCTGAGGTACGATTTAGACCTAGTCTAAATTTCTTGAAGAATAGGATTGTAAATGAAGGGAGACTAGACACACTTGCTAAAGTCTATGACAAGTATCAAGAGATTGATAAAACTGAGATACATTCTATGATCATATCTCATATGATTAAGTTTAATAAGTCAGTTCTTGAACTCAATACAGTGATACCTAATAAGTTATGGAACATACTGGAGATCATAAAAAGAAATGCAATTGAGGAAGACATGAGGATAAGAGAAGAAACATTGGATAATCTTCTCCCTATATGCTCACATGATGAGAAGGCAATTCTATTAGATCTGGTGAAGCCTCATCTCAGAACCAAGACAAGGACTCTATAGATTAGGAACAAAGAGTATGAGCAAATAGGTAAACAAACTAAAAAGGCATTTGCACAAGTGTTTATGGATAGACACATGTATCCATCAATGGTGCCTACAACAAAGGTAACTCCAGCTCCTCCCAAACAAGTTACAGAACTAGTGATTCAGATAGAACCTATGACAGGTCCACAAGTTTCAGCGCCCTTAGTGACAATAAATTCTGGCATAGAAAAAGACTCAGAAGATACTATAGTGGTTGATAATACCAAGATATCCATGACAACATCTGGAAAAGACATGGACAAAGTTGATGAAGCATTTGTAAGCACTGAAGAGATGTGCACTAATGATACATCTGTACAGTAGGATGAAGGTCCCTCCAATGATCCAATAGACTTGAATGAAGAAAAAGATATTCAAGACAATGTGACACCAATCAAGGAGAAACAAGTAAAGAGTGAATGCATGGATACTAGTCAAAACACTATATTCACTCCATCCAATTTACCATCCACTTCATTAATGTCAAGATTAACTCCTGATTTAGCAAGTCTAGATGCGTGGGGAGAAGAGGACTTAATGAAGATCAGCGTGCTAGCTATGGAAAAGGAAAAATAAAAATAGGTTATGAGGAACCCTCTTTTCTTGGAGTTAGTTAACATTCTGAATGATTTAGTACTTGCAGAAAAGAAAGTAGCCAAGATTCAATCAGTTGAAGATGTCGACAGTATTCTAAAAAGCTTCAAAGCTCACTTTACAGATCTAGTAGACTCTGCTACTAGAATTGCAGAAGATGAATATAAAAAGGAGAGATTGAATGAATTGGTAAAGAATTTTACCTTAGACCTAAAATCTTTAAAGATTGGGAAATCCATATTGAAAGTGTTGGCAGCTAAGGGAAAGAAAGTTATAGCCAACTGCATGGATAGACTGAAGTTCACCTCTGAACACATCAAGAAGATAGAAGAGGCTGAGATCATGGTGGACACTATCAGAAAATCAGTTGAGACATCTACCCAGGACATGAACATATGTAACAATGTCTATTAAGGTCAGTTAAACAAAATTGAAAAGGCTAAGTTGGAGATCAACAAGATAAGAGTTAGACAAACTCAGTTGAGAAATGCACTTGCACCCTCTCTAGCAGTTCTAAATGAGAACATCAAATAGATTGATGCCACCATTGTGACATATGATCAAGGTCCTTACATGGATTTGATGAAGATGGAGAAACTGACATATGCCCTATGCGCGCATCTTTAGATAGTTGAAGCAATGAAAGTATTCTGGTAGAAAGAGATCCAATCTCTTCAGATTGTGTACCCTGAAGTATACATGGAATAAGTATCTTGAGACTCACAATTTTTTTTATACCTTTGTCATTAATGTCAAAGGGGGAGTAATAGAGAATGTGTATATATGGGAGCAGTATATATGATAGACAGTTTATGTGATTAAGTCATTTTGAGAAACTTGGCCACATTCCTTTGTTACCATAAATGACAAACGGGGAGATTGTTGGCAAGTTGACTCCTAGAGGATGCATGACTTATTTTGTGTTGTCATCATGGCAACAAAGTCATACTAAGTTTCTGTCAAAGATAAATTAGAAGATAAAATGACTAAGTATGGAAATAGGGCAGGCAGAGATATTCAGCAATTAGCACATCAGCGCACATGTGAGAGATTGAATCAGATTATCACTTAGATATATTTTCTATGACATGTGTACATACTATGTCTAGAAATGCATAGTACAAAATGATAGTATGGAGAAGTTATAGATAGATCAGTAGACCAGAAGTCCAGAAGACAGAGCATGAAAGCTGACTAGTGTTTTGATCAACATGAATTATTTTGTTATGTAATGGCTAAGCGCCTTTGATTATATGTTTGTAATTTTTTAATTAGTATTATTGTAAACACACTTAAGCCGACTTGTTTAGAAGCATTGTGTATTATGTTTTAGGTCCGACTATAGTCTTATTTTAAGTCGTGCCTATTTGGGTATGAACATATAAGTATGTAATGTAAAGTTATGTTACAAGTGTTGATTATGATGTATAAGAAAGATATAGAATAGAAGTTAGTATGAGATAAAGCTCTTTAAGAGAGTAAGAGCATCAGTGCATACATGGAACTGATCAAACACCAGTGTCATCACAGTAGTTCACTTTTGATATAGTATATATCAACTTTCAGAAGGTTGTAGCCTTCATCCTATTGGGCAGTGAGCCTAGGCAGTGAGCCATATACCTTTAACAGGGTTTTGTAAAAGACTCCTAACAGGGTTAGACCTTTAACCAGGTCATTGTACTCATATTATAAAGACTGCTTCTAACAAGGAAAAGGAACTTTAATAGATTCATTATACTAGTACAATATTTGTGGGTACTAATTCCCACTGGGGTTTTCCTCTGATCAAGGTTTCCTCGTAATCATATCATGTGTTATAATTTCTTATGTTAAGCTTCATTGAATGTATGTTTTATTTATGTTTAAGTTGCTGAAAAGTAATTAACAAAAAAACACTGATTCACCCCCCCTCTCAGTGTTTCTAACATAAACAACGTATCACTTTTCAAAAGTGCCAAATGATCAAGTACCCTGGTGTATACTCATAACTCAACCATTTCCTTGGTCTTCTTGTTATCCCATTCTTTTCAAATCTTCATCAATCAATGGATAAGGTACTCAAACATACAACGATAGTCTCACCAGTTAAGGTTTGACATCAATGAAAAAATAACAATTGTCTACATTGTAGCAATCTTTCCAACAATCTCCCTCTTTGGCATTGATAGCAACACTAAACTATAAAACAATAATTTCCAACCAAAGTTACTATACAATCCAAAAAGTGCCTATGTCCCTGATATGAACAAATCTTTATTAATGTCTTTAGCTTCATTCTAACTCCCTCTGTGTCTAAAATCACATTGATATTTTCTATTACTATTCAGCCCCCTCTTTCAGTAATATTTCCCTTGTATCTGTTGTTATAATTACCTTTTGTTTTAGCAATAATCTCCCTCTTTGACAACAATGCCAAAGATGTTGACATCTTCATCATGTAGATTCTTCTATTCTAATCTTTGTATCATGTTGTTCCTATCATCTTTGTGTATGACTGATCTAATTTTCTATTCTAGTTTTCCACTTCACATTTTTTAGGCAGCATCCTAAAAATGTGACTTACTATGCATCAATGTGTCAAGTGTTCTGATTAAAACATTTGATACAACAGTACCATTCCCAACTAGTTAGCCTCTTCTAGGGGAATTACTTCCAATTTACCTCTTAGATACTCATGAGCATCCTTGGGTAATGCTTTTGTAAATATGTCTATCAACTGTTCCTTAGTGTTCACATATTCCAATCTCACTTCCTTCTTTTGAACTAGCTCCCTCAAGTAATGATACTTGATAGCTATATTTTTTTGTCTTAGAGTGTATTATAGGATTCTTAGAAATATTAATGGCACTCGTGTTATCACAATAATTGAAAACTGGTTCTATGATCTCCTCTTTCATACCTTTCAGTAATATCTTCAACCACACAATGTTTGAACAATTAACTGCTGCTGCCACACACTGAACTTCAATTGTAGATTGTGAGGTGCAATTTTGTTTCTTTCTGGTCTAGGAAACTAATCTTTTCCTCAAAAGAAATGATCCTCTTGTGGTTCTTTTTCTATCATCAACATTACCAACCCAGTCAGAATCAGTATAGACTCTGAGTTCAAACTTGTCATTCTTTTTGTAATATAGACCATAGTCTTTTGTACCTTTCAAATATCTCAGAATTCTTTTCACTGCTATTATATGTGTCTCTTTTGGATTAGCAGAAAGGTTAGCAACAATTCCAAATGCTAATGCAATATCAGGTCTAGTATGTACAATATATTGTAGCTTACCAATCATTGATCTATACAGTGTTTGATTTACCTCTTTTGTATCATCATTCTTTGTCAACTTTTGTCCAGTAGCCATGGGTGTACTCACTGGTTTTGAATCTTCCGTACCAAAACTTTTTAATATCTCCTTGATATATTTTGATTGTGTAATATAGATACCATTCTTCATTTGATGTATTTGTAGTCCAACAAAGAATTGTATCTCACCAAACATAGACATTTCAAATTCAATTTGCATCTCTTTTGAAAATGCTTTACATATCATATCTTGTCCACTGAATATGATGTCATCCACAAAAATTTCAGCCAATAAAATTCCTTTACCTTGCTCTATCTTCAAATATAGATTGTTGTTGTCATTAGTTCTTG
>MU228421.1:10489-46015 GCA_018584345.1 Thuja plicata | reverse complement strand
AGGAATTCTTATGTTTTAAACATTTATGTATGAAAATTTCAATTAGGGGCTTAATTTTGCTTATAGATTAATGTTGCAAATTATAAATTGAAAATATATATTGCATGTAATTTTATCATCTTGGACTGCTAATGCTCAAAGTTTAGTGTGCAGGAATGGGAACCATGGAATTTTTCAGAGAATCAAGGCTAAACACATGTGAATTGAGTAAGCCAAGGTTTAATCTGATAAAGGGTTGAAACCTCATTGTAATATGACCCTTGTTGTAAGTGTAACTTGAATGTGTGTTAATAGTTTAAAATTATGTTATTGTTTGGACATGTCATTGTGAATGTGATGTGTATTTTGTTGGTGTCACTTGACACTTGTGTTGTCCATGTGGATAGGGACATGTCATTTAGGGCTTGGGGAAAGAATCACTTAACCTTATAGGATATTACATTAATCACTTGCATATAGATGCCTTGTAGGGATCCCATTATGTTAGAACTCGGATTTGAACCTTAGGGGTACTTTGGAGGGATTAAAAGTGACCCTAGAGTGCATTTTTGACCAAAATTAGTTAACCCTAAGGGGGTACCTTGGGTTAGGGCTACTTTTTACCTATGGGAGAAACCTAGGTCACTATTATGACTCTCCAAAATGCCTACTTTTCAAAAGTGGAGAAAATAGAGATGGTCTTATGCATCTAACTTGTCCCACACTCCTTGCTAAACTCTCAATTAAGAGGGGAGACAAAAAGGCTAGTTGTCGTATCTCATCATTGCTAGTTCTTGAGTAATTTTTTTGGGGGGTCTTTTTAGAGGGTTTTGGGAGACTTAGTGGGTGTTCACCCACTCTCTAATTTTAGAGACAATTAGGGTTTTGGAAGGAGAAAAGATAAGGATTTGGGCTCTTCTCAAGTTTCATTTTGCCATAACATATTTGGAAGGTTGGTTTCTCTTGCCATGGAGTGCTTGATTTGTTGCAAGAAAATTTGATGTATTGTTTTATGAATATGAAATATTGTATGAGATTCATGAATGTAATCTTGTGTAGTTTTGTAGTATGTAAATTTTGTTATCATATGTTGGGTAGGGAATGCATTTGGATTTTTTGTATCAACTTTTGTTCTTTGGATTGGGAGTGTTGTTCATGGGAGTGAAGGAATTACTCACCCTTTTGGAAGGGAGAAGTGGCCTTGGGTGAAGGGGTTAGTTGGGCTCTCCATTGTAGTGAGAGTCTCTTCTCTTGGAGAAGATGGATAAATTCATGGATTATGGGCTCCATGAAGCCATGTTGGAAATATTGTATTTTGGCATAGAAATGACCAATGTGTATATAGAAGCAATGTCAATATAGCCTTGGAGAGGCATGGAAAACTCTTGTTGAGAAATTTGGAATTTGTAATGGCATTCTCCTCCTTGGAAAAGCCCACCTTCACCCTACTTCAATGGGTTTTTAAAACTCATTTTTAAGACCTTGATTGGGAGTATATTGTTGTTTTCTTTGTGCATATATAATGTTGTGAGAAATTAGATGTGAAACCTTGTTTAGCCTTGGTTCTCCAAGCTCGGGGGTGGCCTCCTTAAGACCTTGGTTGGGAGGTGAGCTTCCCATGATATCCCTCATGAAATTTGCAGGTTTTTTGAAGTCTTGAAGATGGTGCAAGAAGCTTGAAAGAAATCCCTATTTGGGGGTCATTGTGTGCAAGCAACTTCAATGTTGCATAGTCACTCTTGCATTGAAATTCATTTTGTTGATTGTTGTAATGTTCAATTTTAAAGATTCTCAAGCTAGATGTGGAGGGATCTCCTTCTTATGTAATGATTTATTAAAGGAAAACATGTTGTGTACCTTCCAAGTATTGTGTAAATTTATCATTTTGAAGATGTTGTAATATAGATTGTAAGCTTATCATGTTGTAAAAGATACAACCCTTAGTTCATGAACATTGCATTTTAAATCCTAAAAGAAAAGAAGTTAATCATCTATGAATAGAATGGTACCTAATATTGAAAGAGAAGAAAAATATTATAGTTTCATTCACTTCAATCTTAAGAAATTTTGCATCTTGAAAACCTCCTAGATTCAACTTTCTTCAATAGAAATCTGCATTTCAATCCTCAACTCTTGAGGAGGAGAAATAACTTTGAAATCAACATCAAATCCAATTAGTTAGCATGTTAATATGAAATTAAGTAAATACTATTGGTCCCTCTTGTATATTGTTCAATAAATCTATCCTTACACACACTATGATCTTCTATAAAAAAAAATGAACCAAACAAATCAAAATTTAAGAGCTTATAACAAAGCCCATTGCATTTTCCAGATTTAGAGCATAAAAAGCTCTCTGGAATTTGTATGGGAAAGGAAATATTCTCTTACAATAGAGAATATTCCTTTCCCAAAAGTGCTTCCCTCTAATTAAATTCAAAATCATATCTCAGTAATCTAAACATGCAATTTAATCCTAATTACTAAACTATACTCACTTTACTATTACCCCTTCCGTGGGTCCCACCTTGATCTCTCACCTTTTTGCATAAATATTTGTTGTGCTAAGTTATAATAAAAATTCAATCACCTTGCAAAAGGGCTAAACTACTTGGAAGTGGCGCCACCTTTACCTTGATTTCCTCATTCCCTAAACTCTGACATGTCATTGCCTTAAATCCCAAGTCAAATCCCTTCATCCCATTCAAAATTTCCTTGGAAGATGGGGTACTTGGGTTGGTGGGTCACTGAGAATTAAACCTCCATTCCCTCCTTGCAAACCACGCCATTCTTCCTTAGTTTCTCCTAGGCATGCAAAATTCTTATGCTTGGGATGATGGGATAGGTGGTGGCCCCCCCCAAAAGAATAGTCCTTTCCTTTTTAAATCTTCACTCACCTTGGGAATTCGATCCCCTTCCTCTAAAGTTTTGTTTGGGTTTTTAGGCAGTGTCTTGGGAAATGTTAGATTAGTAGGCTAGTGAATAGATAGGGTTAGTAGTTGATTAGGTAGTTAGGTTAGTTTAGCAAGTGATTAGTAGTTAATTAAGTTAGTAATTGGGTTCTTATTTCTTTTGTTTTAATCATTAATTTTGTAGTGTTTTAGGTATATATAAACTAATTCTTTTGATGTAGCATAATTCATTAGGGGGATAACTTTAAGTGTGTTAATTTCAATTGGTATTGGAATCATTTAGTGTATTGAACGTGTTTTAATTTTAATTGGCGTTGAAATTATTTATCAATATTATAGTAAATCATTTTAAATGGGTACCTAGCATTATTTGTTTAGATTAATTTATAATGGTGAGATTTGTGAATTTAATAAATAAGAATTTTTGTCTAAAGTATTGATTAGACTATTAGAGAGACAGATTGCTCAGTTGATTCAATTATATAGTTAATGTTAAATTTTAATTTATTATCAAATTAAAAGGGGGATTATATTTCTCTTGTATTCAAGGGGATTGGGGTTATGCTCGATTGTAATTAAAAGTAAATTTAAATGTTGAATTAGGAGATATTTCAAATATCTATATAAAAAGGCTAATTTAAAGTCGTATGTTAGAGATTGATGGGTTAGAAATGCATGTGTTTTCGTCATAGGGGAAATTTTTTATTAATGATGCTAGTAGATTAGGAAACCAGGTTTGATTTTAGCTTTTGAATTTTAATTAATAGTCGTTGATATAGTGAAATTATTATTCGATTTTAATCTTGTCAATCGTTCAATGTTCATGTATGATTGGGAGTAGAATATTTATCTGACTGGACTCGAGCTAGTAGTTAGTGTTAACCGGAGCTAGACTTGAACGGATTCAGTTGTAATTTAGGTGTATAGTTAAATAAGCATTAAGACAACCTAGACCAACATGTGTTCATAACCACTAACTACCATCCTGATTTTTAAACATGGTATCTGAGTTAGATCAACCTGAGTTGAGTATTCATATAACCCAAGGAACCAGTTGATACCCTATTCCGCATCAGTTTGTGGCATGACCCTTATTCAGTCTACGTTTATACCTTGTAAATCGCAGGTTAACTCTATCTTGCTATCACCTTTCCAACTCAACCATTGTTAGTTGTACATACTTATGTGCTTTAGAAAAAAATTATGTGTGTGTGTTTTGCCCTAGTTTTGGGCATGGAAAATACTTGACACAACACGCACTATCATGATTGAAGGGAAAGTTGCCCATACCTATTGGAGAGATGTGGTCAATACAATAGTCTATACTCTCAATAGAATACAATTGAGACCAGGCGCAGACAAGACACCTTATGAACTTTGGTTTGGTAATGTACCTACTATAAAATATTTCAGAAGCTTTGGAAGCAAGTGCTACATCAAAAGAGATGATAGCAATGGCAAGTCTGATGCTAGAAGCGATGAAGGTATTTTTCTTGGTTACTCTACCAAAAGCAAAGCCTATAGATGTTTTAATCTAAGATTGAAGAAGATCATTGAAAGTACTCATGTGAAGATTGATGAGAAGTTTATGATTCAAGAAAGATATTATGAATGTGCTCCCATGATTGAAGATGAGCCCAGGCCCATCAATAAGGACATACTTATTGAATAAATGTTTAACTATATCGATGTCTCATGTAACAATCCTGCACCACGTGAAGAAGAATCACAGATTATAGATGAAAGTGTCACTCCTAAAAAATCAAAATACACATCCAAATACCACTCTAAGAAAGACATCATTGGATATTAGAGCGCTAAAGTCTTCACAAGATCTAGAGAAAAAGTTTCAACCATTGATGAAGAGTTGGCATTGTTGGAAGATTTGCAGCTGAACCCAAGAAAAATCACCTAATAGAAATAAAAAGAATATTCAGATACTTAAAAGGGACTATAAACTATGGTTTATGGTATCCTAACTCAGAGAATATACAAATTCATGTGTATACTAATGTTTATTGGGTAGGTTGTGTTGATGACAGAAAGAGTACATCAGGAGGAGCAGTATTTCTTGGAGACAGGTTGGTCACTTGGACACGTAAAAAGAAAAATTGTATCTCTCAGTCAACAACAGAAGCTAAGTATGTTGTAGTAGCATTGAATTGTTTAACAATGGTTTGGATCAAACAGATGATTAAAGACTTTGGTATTCAGATTGATTATCCTATTGTTATTCACTATGATAACACTAGTATTATCAATATGTCAAAGAACCCTATGATGCATGCAAAGGAAAAACACATTGAGCTCAAATACCACTTTCTAAGAGAAAAAGTTGCAAAAAAAGAAGTAAAGTTGGATTATGTGAGCACTAAAGAACAATTAGCAGATATTTTTACAAAGCCATTATCGAAAGATACTTTTGAGTATCTCGGGGAGAAGCTGGGAGTAATTCCCTTTCCTGAGTCTGATTAGAACTTATAGCAAGAACATTCATCCTTGGTGACTAATGAATGGTTGAATACTCTACTTCTAGAGTAGTACCTATGCTTAATAATGTTTGGCACCCTTTGCCATTGATTTCAAAGGGGGAGTATTAGTAAGGGAGAGCATATACTCTGGGGGAGTATACAGTCAGAAGAGAAGTAGTAGTGAAGAGGAACCTTTGATGAGGATATTGAGAATATTTTAAAAAGAAGGAAGACACTTTGAGTTGATGATATCATATGTTGTCATCAATGTCAAATGGGGAGATTGTTGGACATTTGCCTTTGTGCAAATAGTTGATTGTATGTCTGTCATTGATGACAACATATAATATACATGGGTGTTCTATATGTAATTATCAGTACAGATGTTTTGGAGCTATGCGTGTTTATTTCCATGGTGTATACATGTTCTAGATGCTATGTGTATTCATGCTGAGTCAGATATGAAGTTTCAATTGAGTTATGTTAATCAGTTATGGTAATTACAATGACTGAAGATTCTCTATGAAGAGCCGACGTAATTATATTATTTCTTGAGTTGCACCTATCTTTGGGATATGTGTGTTTGTATTCATGTTTAGTTATGAGTTAAAGATAATTATCTAAAGGTTCCAAACACGTTCTATCAGAATTGTGATATTGGAGTTAATTTGGTGGAGCCGACTTTGTGAAGCGTCGTGTCTACTCAGTTTGGATTGTGTGATTCTAATCAGGTTGCATGCTTAATGTGGCCAGCATAAGAAGTATTGAAGGGTCTCCTAAAGCCGACAAAGATCACATCTTTTGGGAAGATACTTATAGTAGTTCATATGGTGAATGCTAAGTGTGAATGATAAGAAAAGAGATAGAAAAAGTACAAAATAGAATGTCCATTGTTTTGGACAGTAGAGACATTTCATTCATCAAGAAAAGATCTATGTGAAGAAGAAGTGGAAGTGTACAACACACTGGAACTGATCAAGACACCAGGTCTACTCATATAGTTCATTTATCAGATATAGTGCATATCTATTTTACTGAAGGTTGCAGCCTTCATCATTTTAGCAGTGAGATTTTTGGATAGTGAGTCCTCACCTCTAACAGGGTTATTTGTAAAAGACTCCTAACAGGGTCAGACCCTTAACCAGGTTCGGAACAATGGATCATAGTGCAGATTCAAATACCCTTTTTGGTAAACTTTTAGGATCCAGAAACATATTTTTAGTTAGAGACTTTGAGGTCAATTCTTCCCTAGGTCATAATTAGAAATTTTGGGTCAATGGTGACATTGACTTGAGGGTCAAAATCAAAACTGTGCCAGAATGGAAAAATATTTCTGGGTTTTGTTTGTCTCTTCATTTCTATTCCAGATCTGGTTGTAGATTTTCCGGAAACTAAGTGTAGACCCCCAAAAACCGCATTCTTCATATCTGTAACATCTTAAGGTTAGTACTTTCCTCCTATTTATTTCAATATTTCTAAATCTATCACACATTTTTTTCTATAAATGGGATCTAAGGTCTTCCTCTTTTCTCTCATTTACAATAGATTGATTCATTTATGCATTGATCCCTCCTTTGGGGTTAATAAACTTGGATCCTTGCTTTTGTGTATTTGAGTTTAAAAGGAACATCTTATCTTCCCCACACATTTCAATAAACATTCTAATTTCAAATGTAACAACATCTATTTCATACTCCACATTTCTTATGTTACATTTTTAGATCTTACATTTTGGTGAACTGGCGATAAACAACTCTTTCTTTTTGGTGTTAGATTTACATCTTTTATGTTAGATCTTGCATACATATTAGATTATCTTTCTTTTATGTTCTTACAATTACATTTCAAAAATTAGAAATCAAAATCTTGTGTTTCCTTAATTAGATCATTTTGATTGCATTGGTGTATGAGCTTTACCACTTCTAGTCCTACTTATAGTATCTTGGTTAGAAGAAGTCGTAGACTTATGGGTTCCTATGATCCTGAGTCTTCCTCTCCTTTCCTTAGGATCCCAGATGAAAATTTGACCACTCATAATTCCAACCCTTCTATGGAGCATAACTCTTCTCACTCATCTCATGATAAGGATGATGCTTTAAGATTTCCTCCTGAACAAGTCCAAAATATTTCAACAGAACTTGATAAAATGGGAAATTGGCTTATTCAAAAAAACCATAATCAAGATTCCATCCAAGCTATAGAGGCTCTTAAGAAAGTCCTTTGTGATAGTGATCAAGGTGTTAATCTCTTGCATGGTATCACTCATCTTGTGCATTTTAATGTTAAACCTTTAGTTCAAGAGGCTCAAGATCTAGGATTCACTACTCCTATCAATAGTAAGGGACCTTCTTCTATTCCTTTACTTAGCATTCCTACTTACACTCCTTCTTTGATGACTACATCTCTTCCAGTTCCATCTATTCTTGTGAGTGTTCCACCAGTATCTCTACCTACCTCACAACCTTCATATCATAGTGTGCCTTTTACTTATTCCAATCCCCTTCGAACTGTGCTTCCAAGTGTTCCACCAGTTGTGTCTTCCATTCTTGTCACTTCCTACACTTTTCCTAGTGTTCCTAATATTTCTATGCCACCTATTTCTTCTAATGATTCCACAATCATTAGTTTGGCTCAAACTATGTCATCCTTACAACAACAACTTGCATCTTTAACCCAATCCAAGTTTTGCATTCCTACATGTGACATGGGTAGTCCTTTATCCTTAGAAATTATTCGTGCCACTATCCCTCAGCAAGCCGATATACCTTGTCTTGATAATTACAATGGTAAAGGTGATCATGTTACTCATGTTAAAACGTTTCAAATCCTTTGTAGTTATTATGCTCATGACCATAGGATTTTAGCTAAGTTGCTTGCTAGAAATTTTTGTGATAAGGCTTTGCAATGGTATTGTTCTTTACCTCATTATTCTATTTATTCTTTTCCTAAAATTGTTAATACCTTTATCCAACAATTTCAAAATAACATTAGTCCGCAAGTGTCCTTAACTAATTTAATGCATTATAAAAAAAACATTAAGGAAAAATTGACTAATTTTATTGGTAGATTTAAGCATTTGTATGCTCAGATTTCTTATCATGTTCCTGATATTGATATTCAACATATGTTTATTTCAAATTTACAAAAGGTTATTAGAGATAAGATTCTGCTTACTGAATTTACCTCTTTTCAACAACTTTGTGCAACACTTCATCGTTATCAATTACAAGTGAGTCAATTTGAGAGCAACACTCCAATGGCTCTTATTCCAATTGATAAGAGTGGTGCTACTCCTAATCATAATAAGTTTCAGAAACATAACAACTATGTCAAGATCAATAAACAAATGAATACAGTTGCTTCTCAAGTTGTTGTTGCATCCAACAATGCCACTTCTACATCCACTGCTTTCCATATGAATCATACGTCTACTCCTCTCTCTGAATATTTACATTATATTATGAGTAGGTTGTTAGGTTCTAATATGATTACCTTGCCTCTTATTTGACCTCTTCTTCCTACCACAATAGCATCAAAATCCTTTGATTCTAAAGCTTTTTGTCAATACCATCGACAGAATGGCCATGATACTGAAAATTGTTATTCTCTAAATCATAAGGTTCAAGACTTAATTGATTCTAATGCTTTATCTGTTGATAATTTTGATGGTAATGGGAATAAATTTGTCTCTCCTCCTGATCAAAACCTTACAAATCCTTTACCTACACAGGATACTAATACCATTTCTCAACCATCTTCTATGGATATTTTTTACGATTCAAAGATGAATTATCTCAATCACATTGTTAATTGTGTGGAGTGCACTATTTCACCTCAACCTACTATTCAAGATCCTTTTCCTCCACTTCAACTTCAAGTTCCACCTAAACCTTAGAAACAAACTAAGGATAAACGACCTCGAGAACTCTCAATTACCTTTGACGATTCTGAGACTATTAAGGCTCCCGATGGTCCCCTTTACATTTATGCTAGGATTGCTAAGATACCTATGTGTGGTTGTCTTGTTGATCCCAAATCTTTAATAAATGTCATTACTAAGGAAAACCTTTTTATGAAAAACCTACAATGTGATTACTATGATACATCTGATGCATGGATCCAAACTTGTAATGGTTTTCTCTATCCTGCACTTGGTTCTATTAACTCGCTTGTTGAACCTTGTGGTAAAGTTGTAGATACTACCTTCATTTTCGTTCCTACTTCTGATCAATTTCAAGTCAAATTTGGTTTGCCTTGGATAACTTTTATACATGCTATTGCTTCTCCTATTCATAAATGTCTTAAGTTCATTCATAATGGAGAAGTGAAAATGATTAATCATAGTTTGTATCAACCTTATAGGCCTAGAGATTGTGCTACTCTTGATTTATTTTTGTCTTCATTACCTAATTCATGTCCTCCTCGCCCTGACAACCTTTTTCATTCATATCAAGCCTATAAACATCGCAAGATTGTTGAGTTAAGCATGCCTCAGATAGATCTTAATGTGGTCTTTTGCCCACTCCTTCTATACCTCCTTTATCCATTAAAGCTATCTCTATTACTAGACCTCCTAGTTTCTCTTCTTAGCCTACTGCGAATCCTACCAATCCTCCTATAGAACCTGCGAAGGAACCAATTGTTATTCCTCCTAGTTTTCAACATGTGTCAAACAAAGAAAAATTTTACAAATCTGCTAATGAATGTCATAAGAAGCATAGAACTAATGCTAGGGCCCATTCTTTTGTTCTTCAAAATTTTTTACCTTCTTTTGACCAACCTATGCATGATGTGTTGGAAGAAATTACTATTCATAATGATGTTAAGATGAATGAGTATGATGATCCTATTCACATCTTAGATTCTATTTTAATTAATCTTTATGAGGAGGATACTCTTGATGATCCCGTTGACCCAGGTGATGAATATGAGACCATTGATCTTGATACTGATTTACCTCATATGGTTTCAACTCAATTAATAATCATACCTAGTATCAAACATCGTGATTCTCAAGAGGATCCTTGTTTGGAACTGGCTATTATTCCTACTGTATTATACATAGTCCCTCATGTGAGTTGCCCACCTTCCCTAAATAATATAAACTAAGATGGGGAGAGTAGGTGATGCGCTTGATTGGCTTGTCCTTCATGGTAGCCCTTTTTGTGTTTTCTTGTTGTATTGTGCTTCTCCTGTAATGTCCTTGATAAATGTTTGTTAGACTCTTTTATACGACCCTTGTTACTTTGTTGGTGCAAGGTGATAAAGGAATCAAATCTATTGTACAATTCCTATATATGTATCTTTACTCTTCTATATGTTTTTTTCATGTTATGTTGTATTTGTGCTATTGTTCATAATTTTTTTCCTTATGTAGTCTGCTTGGATCTAAGACATGGTAGCACTGATTCTTTTTGGTCTCCATGTTGTGGTCTGAAAAGACTCTTCTTCTTAACTCTTGAATTTACTTTCCTCCATTGTAATTGTACTTCTACTTTCTTTGGGGAATGATGTCAATTCATTTGCAATAATATCATATCTATATATACATATTATCCTATGATCATAATGACCCCACAGTAGGTAGATCCCTTATGTGTTATTTGTATGTTTATGTGGTATTTCCCTTGATTTGTCTTTGTTTGGGGGCATCTCGTAGTGGAAACGTAATTGGTAGAGTTGTTTATGTTTCCATTCAAGCCATTGCTCATGTTAAAGTGTTAGCAATGACTTTAAAGTGGGTGCATACACTCTACTCACTTTTTGTACACACACACTTTCAAAATATTTTTAAACTTGAAACTTTCTCCCTTTATGGATTAAAGACTAATCCTTAAAGCATGGACTTTTACCTTATAGGATCTCTTGATCCCTCCAGTTTAAATTTATACAGATCTCTTGATCCCTCCAGTTTCAATTTATAATATTTTGATCCCTTAAGGTCAGAAGGTGTTCTTAAGTCTGGATCTCCTTGATGGTTTGACTAGTGAGTAGCCACATTCACTAGGTGGTTCAACTCCATCTTTTCAGTTGCATTGTTTTGTTGTGTGGTTCACAATGGGACATAAGTTCTCATTAGGAGAGGTAATCACACCCTCTCTCTCTCTCTCTCTTTTTCCTTAACTGGTAATGTCTCTCTTATCATGATCTTAGGGTTGATAAAGACTTAAGTCCCTAGGGGCTTTATGATTCCTTTGTCCCTTTTGATTTCAATAAGATTATTTGTTCTTTATGATCTCCTTTACCAAGAGTTTGCATTGAGTTCATACTCTTGCTAAAGTGGGGGCTAAATGTATAGTCAGAAAATGGAAGCACTTCCATTATAGACTGGTTTAGCCTTCCGATTAAGTGGTCTAGGGTCATTTCAAGTGACTTGAATGGGTCTCTAACTTGGATTTGGATTTTTCCCCCTGATATGCCCCATTTCCCACTTTTTCTAGCCTATTTTTGACACCCTAAACTACAAACTTGGATTTTTGACCTCAGGGTCAAAGTTGACCTTTCTAGGTCAAGGTCAACCTTGACTTTGACCTAGGTTTGAATTGATCTTTTTCTAACCTAAGGTCCATATTTCAGGTTTCCAGGGTTTCCAGATGTCAGGCTTTGGAAAGAATTAATTCCCACTTCCAGGTCGACTGTTTCAGTCTTCAGAGCAAAAATTCTTAAATTATATTTAATATAGGTCCTCTTATAAGGGTATAGGTCTAATTGGAATTTAATTCTCCTATGTAGGCATCTCTAGAATATTGTGCCCTAGATTCATATATAAGGAAGCTTTCTTCTCTCATTTTCTCTAACCATCAACTAAGATTTGAACGATAAGCAAGAACAATCTAAAACAAAAACTTGAAGACTTAAGGAGTGAAATCCCAAGGTGAAGAAATATTTGAAGCAATTCAAGTAACCATTGAAGAATTCATCTATTCTTAATCATTCAAGCACTTCTCAAGCACTCAATTCATCATGGAGATCCATTGGTAGCCATTGAAGGATTCAATCTCTATGGAGCCCTCTTGTTGAAGATTTCTCCATCCACATTCCTCCAAGCTTCTTCCTATTCCAAGATCAATTCAAGATTGGTTTTTAATATCTACAAGCAATTTATTTGAGACATCCTACATTCTATATTCTACATTCTACCTCCATTCGGTGCATACATACTTGTGGATCCACGGATTTGAATCCACCACAAGGGTTTCCATACAAGCAAGGTGAATTTGTTCATTTACTTTGTTTTTCTTATGCAATTTCAATTATACTTTGAGGTTAATTCCAAAATCGGGGTTTGACCAAGGCAAACCCCTCCCCCCCAACAAACAAATCCATTTTTCTTGCAGATACAGGTTCAAAATAGTGGATCAAAGTGCAGATTCAGATACCCTTTTCGGTAAAATTTTGGGAATCAGAAACAAATTTTTAGTAAGAGACTTTTGAGCTCAATTGTTCCCTAGGTCAGAATCAGAAATTCTTGGTCAATGGTGACATTGACTTGAGGTTCAAAATCGGAACTATTCGAGAATGGAAAAATATTTCTAGGTTTTGTTCGTCTCTGCATTTCTATTCCAGATCTGGTTGCAGATTTTCTAGAAACTGAGTGCAAGCCCCCGAAAATAGAATTCTTTAGATCTGTAACATCTTAAGGTTAGTACTTTCCTCCTATTTATTTCAATATTTCTAAATCTATCACATATTCTTTTCTATAAACGGGATCTAAGGTCTTCCTCTTTACTCTCATTTCCAATAGATTGATTCATTTATGCATTGATCCCTCCTTTGGGGTTAATCAACTTGGATCCTTCCTTTTGTGTATTTGAGGTTAAAAGGAACATCTTATCTTCCCCACACATTTCAATAAACATTCCAATTTCAAATTTAACAACATCTATTTCATACTCCACATTTTCTTATGTTACATTTTTAGATCTTACTCTATTATCTGCAACTATCCCTTTGTATTTGTTCAACAAATATTACACTTCCTTTGGACCAACATTTCTCTAAGGTTCTTGATCTATTGGCCTCTTGTTAGGATTTTTATTTGGCTTGACCATGATAGCAAAGAAAGGGGTATCTTTCTCCTTAAGTAATTTCAAAAATTCCTTTTCTCCAACTAGGATAACAATATTTTATAAGGCTCTGTCCTTATCAGAATCAGGGAGAGGTGTCATGGTGTAACTTATCCCATTTTTGGTCAATGTGTAGATATTTTTCTTACCCCCATGTTGGGCATCAACATCATATTTCCATGGTCTACCTAGAAGGAGATGACATGCATCCATTTTCACAACTTCACATTAAACTTTATCTTTGTATTCTCCTACTTGAAATTCTACCCAACATTGTTCATCTACCAAGGTTTGTTGAGCCTTATTGAGCCAAGATAATTTATAAGGGCTTGGATGTGGTATTTTATTTAAACCAAGTTTACCTATCATCTCATTAGAAACCAAATTCTCAGTAGAACCAGAATCAACAATAATTTTACAAATTTTTCCATGTAACTTTAAGTGAGTTCTGAATAAATGCTTCCTTTGTGGGGGCTCCTTGGGAGTGTGCATCTTCAAGAGTGTCCTATTGCACATTATTCACTCTCCTTGTTCAGGGTCTGTAGGTCTGGATGTAGTGGTATGATATGAAGTCATGCTTTGACAATCTTCATCTTGAGTGAGTTGTACTCTCCTATCTCCTCCTGTTGTGTTGAAACTTGTACTAGACTTTCTTGGGCATCTGAATGATTGGTGACTAATCTGATTGAAGGAGAAATACTTTCCAATGAATACAGTGGTGTTTCTACCTCCTGATCTTCCTCTATGGTTTCCTCTACCTCATCTAAAATTGTTCCCATGATTCTCATCTTTGTCAGGTTCTTGGTGATTTGATTCTCCTTGTGGCCTTGGTGATGATGATCCCCTTCCTTGGAACCTTATTCTTCCTCTGAAATTGTTACCTCTTCCTCTAAAAAAAAAAATTTCCCCTCTCCTCTTTTTTTTTTCTTCAATCTTCATTTCCATTTGATAGCACTGGTGTACAGACTGAGGATTAAAAAAAAAATTTCATCTTGGATATTGTATTTAAGTCCATTCAAATACCTAGCAAGCTTTTTCTTTTCATTTTCAGGGATCTTGTCCTTCATTGTGATTTTATGAAATTCATCAGTATAGGATCCTACATCAAGATCTTTTTTCTTCAAATTATGTAACTTCTTATGCAGAGTTACCTCATAATCATCTGGGACAAGTTGGTTTTTGATCTCCTTAAGCATCTTCTTCCACGTGGTTATTGGCTCCTTCTCTTTTTCCACTCTCTCCCTTTGTAAGAAATTCCACCAGCTTAGTGTCGGTCCCTTCATCTTAGACTTGGAAATCTTGGTTCCCTATTGAGTAGGAATGTCTTCACATTCAGAATAGTTTTCTAGGGCTTCCACCCAATCCATACACTCCTCAGGGTCCATCTTTCCCATAAACATTGGTAAATCTGGTTTGTTATCTCTCCTACCGACTCTCTCCAAGCTGTCTAGAATTATTTTCTCTTCTAATACTCTTACCCTTTCAATTTTATGGATTTCTTCTTCTTGGTTTGATTCAGTACCTTCATCAGTAGGTCTACTAGTCTGTGAGATTTTCAACTTTTCAATTTCTGCTTCCATCTTCTTGTTCTTAGCTGCATATTCCCTCACAATTTTATCTAGCTCCACATTTGTAATCCTCAAAGGTATCTCCTTGTCTTCCTTGTCCTCAACTTGATCTGTCATTATTGTTCCCAAGAGTTTTTCTAAGCTCTGATACCACCTAATGCAGAGCACACTACAAGAAGTGACGTGATGGGTCTTTCTCTCTTCCTACACCCCAAATGCAACTTATTCAAGATCTGACTCCTTGGTATTTTTAGACACAATGTCTTCTACCAAAAAAAGGTGATTAAATGATTTTCCAAATCTTGCAATGTGAGAAATGCTCCAACCAATATCCTGCAATATTGTGACTTAGGTACACTAGCCCTATTCTAAGCCAAAATCTGGAAACCTTCACCAGTGGCTTCACAAAGCCCAACTAGTTATTGGGGAACCTTACTTATGATGTAAGGATAGGCAATCAACCCTCAGACTCATCTTCCAACTTCTACAATATGTAAAATCCTGACTGTCCTAGAATTCCTTATAGGTCTATCCAACCAGTTTTTAGGACATAAATTTTCTGCTGGAATAATGGAAGGGTGTGTACTGAGAGTGGAGGGGTGAATCAGTACCCTTAAAATTTTTATCAATTAATCTTTAGTACTCATTACTTGCATAACTGACCATTGAAGCTTTTCTACTTCATGCATGAAATATCATAGCTTAAATTAAATGTATGTAAACAAACATTGAAAAATTCATGAAACTCATTTACACATGACACAAGTATTGATAACACATAAACCCTTGTTAGAAGGTAAAAACTATGGTGGGGATGAAACCCACAAAACTTCACTATCTCCAGAATGGAAGGTTCCTATTATGGCTACAAGTTGTGATCACTTCTTATGATCTTACCCTGTTAGGAGTAACATGTTAGACTTGTTAAGTCTACTCAGTTAAGAGATTTTAGAAACACAATGTATGTGTGCACTCAGTTAAGAGATTTACATAAAGATTGTTAAGTCCACCTTCATGAAGGATTTTAATTCTTGCTACAATTGTTAGAGATTAAAAAATATGTATGACCTGATAGCTTGCAATCTTGAATTTTTGATTACAGATCCATTAAGTTCACAAAATATATGTATCACCTATTGTGATGAATAATACCTCTGTTCTTCTCAGTAGCCTTGTATGTAGTTCTTGATAATTGAATTCTTCTTTGTCTATCCTTCTACATGAAAACCTCTGTCTGATCCATAAATGTCCTTGGTAGCTACAGTCATCATATTCTAATTGATTAATACATCTATACAAGATTTTGACTTAATTAGGTTTCATGCTTTTCTTGAAAAACTCTAAGATCAAAGGTTTACAACTTGACCTTGATCTCCTAGTTTGCATGAAAAATCAGTTAATTAATTAAATCCATCATTTATGCTTTTCTTGATCCTCAAGAAATGGTTGTCTAGCTAAGCAATAATCTATTTCAAAGACTAAAGTACTTTAGCTGATATGTAGTTCAGATCCTCTTTTCTCGATCAAATGTTGTCTCTCGGTGTAGACTAGTGCTTGGTGATGTCTCTGTGTAGTGGTTCTCAATTGTGTCTCTATACACTGGTGCTTGGTTATGTCTTTGTACTATGGTGCTTGGTTGTGTCTCTGTTAGACTAGTGCTCAGTTGATATAATTCTTGGTTGATATACTGCTCGGTGTTCATAACATTTCGGTGACCACTGCACTTGATGAGTTCTTTTGCTAAGTGATCATGACCGACCAAAATTGTCTTCTTGTATACTAATGACAACTTCTTATCATTTAAAGATTATCAATCTCCCCCTTTGGCATTAGTATCAAAAACTTATATGTACAGTATATACCAAGTTTTGTAATTTTATAATGACTCCCCTATGTGCATGCCTCGATATGTAGATACAATGTATTTACATGTTTCCCCCTTTTTTGAAAGTAGTTAAAAAGACGTATAACTTACATCTTGTCAAGAATGTGCGAGTGATATTTCTTAATGGAGACCATCAACTTCTCCCATTTCTCCTTCAACCTTGTCTTGATATTCAGCCCTGTCTTCCTTTCTACTGTCCTCAATGGATGCATCACTCATTTTGTCCTCTCCATTGTTATCTATCTTCTGCCCTTGTTCCTCACTTTTGTCCATTAGTATGCTGCTTCAATTCTAGGTGGTGTATGTTGTGACTCAGTCATTATATTTATTTCTTGCATCAATAAAGGCATATTACCTAGTATTTGTGCCTGTATAACATCATTAGTGTCCTTTTCCTTTGTTTTCTTGGTGACAATATTTTCATCTTCATCAGCCTTTGCATTATCATCAGAATCACCATGAGTGATATCCTGTATAGCTATGTCTTGTGTTTCTCCTAATGATTTCAATATTTGAGGAATATCATCCATGGCCTTACTTTCATTTATGGTTAAGTCAATGGGATTGACATCCTTGGTGTTATTGATGAAAATGTGCTCAGGGCTTGGTATGGCCTCCTTCTCCTCATTGTGAGAAGTATCAGTTAGAGCTAGTACCCACTCGGGTGGATTAAATATTTGAGTCCAAATCTTATTGCTCTCACTGTCAATATCTTTGAGCTTGTTCTGTAATACCTTGTATGCTCTGGTCTTTGTAGAAAACTTCTTTGCGTACTCCTTTATTGTCAAGTCAATTTCTTCAACTGTAGAGTCAAGAATGAATGTAACTAGGGATTTCTCCCTCATTTTTTTCTCAATATGCAATTCATACATCCACCTAGCTGATATTTTATCGTGTAGCTCCTGTCAAATATGATTGCTAAATTGTAGAGGTACATATATGTAAGATACCATCATCTTAATGATTGCCTCTTCTATTTTATCATAATCCTCGGTAGATAGAGTTTCCCATTGTCTAATCTTATGATGTTGTATGTGGCCTGTGTTGATGATTGACTCTTCAATTTCATCAATTATCTTTGGTATTTTGGCCTTTTCTACTTGGATCATTTGTTCTCTTTCATCTTCTTTAGTATCATCCTTATCTTCTTTTCCTCTCACATATCTCTTCCATTGTCTTGGTTCTTGTTGCTCGGTGGAGGTTTTTCTCTTCTGATATGTCTTTAATGTACCTTTCTTCAATGGTGGTGAGTCTACCTTTGTTGTTTTGCTTCTTGTCTTGGATGCAGCTGTTACATTAGTAACTTTTGTTTTCTTGGCCTGTTGTTGCTCTGCATTTGATTTGGTAGACTCTAAATCACTTAATTCTTTTCCTTCACTGACGGGTGACTGTTCCTCGGTGATGTCTACTATTTGTTCCAACTCTTCATCAGTTATCAAGAGTTTCTTCTTAAGTGTCTTCACCATTTGTATTTTCTTCTTCCCTATTTTCTTGACTATTAAGCCAGTCTTAATTCTTGACTTGGCTTCCTCATAAGTACCAAATATTCTTATATATTTGTCAACTGGTTCATTTCGTAGGGATTCAATGGATTTTTTAGCCAGATCTATGTCAATTTCATAATCCAATGGTGATAACCATGTTGTTCTTGGATTGGCAGCTTTGATGAGTGTAGTGTCGGTGTCAACTACAAAGCATATCTCATCTTTGTATTGTTCAACCAACTGTACAGGGATTCTCATCCTCTTCTGCATCCTATTCTTAAATGTATTGAAGTATACATTCAACAATAGAATGAAATTATCTCCTAGTGATTTAATGTAATCACTAATCTGTGTTGTGATTGGTCGGTTTGTGTCCCAACTGACATTACCAACTGAAGGAAAGAAGTTTTGAAAGTAAAATAATGTGTACATTAATAGAGAACTAAACTTACATGTATTAGATTGTGATGATCTAATTGTTCTCATGTTTTCTTCTAGTTGCTTCAATAGCAGCTCAGCTAGGTCTAGTTGCACTCCTTTCTTTACTATCTTGTATGTCGTGTCAACAGCTCCACAAGAAACACTGTTTATTATTCTTGCTTAAAAGATCTTGTATCCAATCACATATGCACCAAATTTAATTTTTGGGTCAGTGATTGAATTGACTTTCATACCTTTGTCGTCCCATTCGGCTCGATTTACCTTTTCAATCTTGGGGCATCCAGGGTGCCTTAGGGATTTTTCCTTCTTGGTGATTGGGTAACCAGTCACTGCATGAATCACATCCTTTGTGATTGGATTGGGTTCATGTAACCACATTTTACCCTCATACACTTGGTTGAGCACAATGAGAATCCATTTTGTCTTGAATTCTTTTAGGATTAGTAGAGAATTGGTTAACCCTTTCACTTCAATGTGTTTGTACTCATCCTTTAGGTTTCCATCCTTGCATAGATTCTAATAAGCTTCTTCAAGTTCAAATTCTCCAATATCTGCAACTTTGCAGTGAATGTATGCACGAATATCTTCGACCAGTAAAACCCTAGGTGGGATACTTGAGAATGATCCCTTGTCATCAGGTTGAGCAGTAACCTTAGGGAAAAACTTGTAATTAGGTTCTTCACAGGTTGATTTCTTGATTAGAATGACCTTCTTTTCCTTTTCCTTTTCCATCTTGATCTTTGAGGTTCGTGAAGTGGTTTCCATTGTTCGTTAAATTAGGGCTTCTTCGCAAAATAAATTGTTAGCTTAGTAAGTCTAGATGCTCATTGGATGTTTACTGTGAATTTTTGAAATCTCTTGGAGTTGCTTTAAATGTGTTGTGAATCACTCTGCAATGTGGTTTCTTTTAATCGCTTCTTTGCTCTATAATTTTATCTTTAACATTGGGTGAAGAAATGAGTTCACGTTGCCCTTTTTATAGAAAAATATAACCTAAGTGATGCATTAAATGCTTCACCTAATACTCGATTAAAAAAATGTAGATGCTCAGTTAATGCACCAAAGTCTTCAGCTCGGTGAGTATACAATACTTGGTAAAAAGTGTCAACTTGGTTATCTTCCACATTTTTACCGACAATGCTCCGTATATAGTGTCAACTTGGTTATCTTTCATATATTTACCGACATGCAGTTTATGCGTGGTTCATATTAACTGACCAGACTAGACTCACAAAACATAACATGCAATACCATAGTGTATCTTCATTCATGCTAATTTGGCATATTCTCAATGAATATAGGAACTTATGTAAAATACAACTTTTGTAGAGTGCAGTTCCATACTTACTTGTACTGCTTAGGTGGGGGTGGTGGAATCACCTATTCCATTAGATGAGGTGTCACCAACTGTAGTACTTGGTCCAGCATTATCATTGTTTGAATCTCTCCTCCACATTTGATTTATCATTCTCCAAATGTCTTCAATAGTATTTCCATTTGCAAAAGTGCTTGACTTTGTCACTTGGTCTTTGCAGTCCTTGCTTAAGTAACTAAACTTATGACAGTGTAAGCATGTCATTCCAGGGTTAGTCCAGTTTCTAGATCTTCTTATCCATTTCCTCATACAGTTAGTATCTATATGTCCATATCTACCACATGTTGTGTAATTTACCCAAGTGTTGTAATCCCAAACATATGTATTACCGACTATTCTCAGTTGATATACATTTTCTTGTTCTTTAGGTTTCCAGACTTGCTTTATCCTTTTCTTGCATTCATGAGATGTGTGGCCATGCATGTTTCAAATAGAACAATGTTTTTCCATGTAAGATTTCTTCTTTGGTTTGTCTAGCTTAAATCTGCATTCATGTGCTTTGTATCCATGCTTGTTATAGTTATAAAAATTTACCTATGAATGTAGAAGTAGTTTTAGGAATACCTTTTTCTTTTCTATTGCAAACATTTGATGTGTGGCCTAGTATTCCATAGTGATTACATGAACGCTTCTTTGGTCTTGGATTTGTGTAGACATTCCTTTGATTAGCTCGGTTTGATGATTCTTCATGCTTGATATAACCTAAACTGATATTGTTGTTGAGTCTCCTTTGTCCATTCAGAAATTCATCCATTATTTTTGTACTATCTTCAGCTTTCTTGATCATATCATTATGTTGTTGTTGAATCTTCGCTTCATGCTTTAGTTTCTCATTTTCTTCTTATAGTTCACCAATAACTTCCAATTTTCCAACAAGTTCCATGTTCACTCGATTGGCCTCATGACTCATAAGAACTATTTGATTGGTGATCTCAATGTGATGTTCAGTAAGTCTCTATATCTCAAATTCTTTCTCTTGCAATTTTTTAGTAATCTTTCTCCTGTCATCAATAGCTAAAGTTCTTTCCTATTTAGCTTGTCTTGCATTATTCATAACACCAATCATTCTTACCATTTGTCTCTTGACTGATATGCAATAATTTTACTTGTTCAATCAGATGTTGATTGATTTCATTTAGATCTGCAATGGTTCCTTGAGATGTGTCAGATGTATTACCAGATCCAGATGAATCAAATAGGTCAGGTATCTCTTCTTCATGATAGTTAGTTTCATTGTAGCGAGATTCCATGACTTTTCTTTCACCTAATAACTCTTTCATTTTGTCACTTGCCTCTTTGTATTTCTCAAAGAAAATTTGTATTTGCAACTTTTGATTCTCAATATTTTTATCAAGCTTATACCTTTCCATTGTATGATCTTTTCTCTCAAGTGATTTAAACTTTTCCAAATAAGAGATCTATCTCTGATAGCAATTGTTGGAATAATGGAAGGGTGTGTACTGAGAGGGGAGGGGTGAATCAATACCCTTAAAACTTTTATCAATTAATCTTTAGTACTCATTACTTGCATAATCGACCATTGTAGTTTTTCTACTTCATGCATGAAATATCATAGCTTAAATGTAAATGAATCTAAACAAACATTGAAACATTCATGAAACTCATTTACACATGACACAAGTATTGATAATGCAGAAACCCTTGTTAGAAGGTAAAAACTATGGTGGGGATGAAACCCACAAAGATTCACTATCTGCAGAATGGAAGGTGCCTATTAGGGCTACAAGTTGTGATCACTTCTAATGATCTTACCCTGTTAGGAGTAACATGTTAGGCAAGTTAAGTCTAATCAGTTAAGAGATTTCAGCAACACAATGTATGTGTACACTCAGTTAAGATATTTACATAAAGACTGTTAGGTCCACCTTCTTGAAGGATTTTACTTCTTGCTCCAATTGTTAGAGAGTAACAAATATGTATGACCTGATAGTTTTCAATCTTGAATTTCTGATTACAGATCCATTAAGTTCACAAAATATATGTATCACCTATTGTGATGAATAATACCTTTGTTATTCTCGATAGCCTTGTATGTAGTTCTTGATAACTGAATTCTTCTTTATCTATCCTTCTACATGAAAACCTTTGTCTGATCCATAGATGTCCTTGGAGGCTACAATCATCATATTTTGATTGATTAGTACATCTACATATACAAGATTTTGACCTAATTAGGTTTCACGCTTTTCCTTAAAAAATCTAAGATCAAAGGTTTACAAATTGACCTTGATCTCCTAGTTTGTATGAATACAATCAGTTAATTAATTAAATCCATCATTTATGATTTTCTTGATCCTCAAGAAATGGTTGTCCAACTAAGCAATAAGCTATTTTAAAGACTAAAGTGTTTTAGCTGACGTGTAGTTTAGATCCACTTTTCCTGGTCAAATGTTGTCTCTCAGTGTAGACTAGTGCTTGGTGATTTCTCTATGTACTGGTGCTCGGTTGTGTCTCTATACACTGGTGCTTGGTTGTGTCTCTGTACACTAGTGCTGGGTTGTGTCTCTGCACACTGGTGCTCAGTTGTGTATCTGTACATTGGTGCTCAGTTGTGTCTCTGTTAGATTGGTGCTCAGTTGATATACTTCTCGGTTGATATACTGCTCAATGTTCATAACATTTTGGTGACCACTACATTTGGTGAGTTCTATCACTTGGTGAGTGTTGTCACTCGGTGAGTGATGTTGCTCGGTGATCATGACCGACCAAAACTCTCTGCTTGTATACTAATGACAACATCTGATCCTTTAAGGATTATCATTTTCTTCCTAGTCACACCTAAGAAAAATAAGGGTAGATTCATACACCCTTTTGGAATTTATGATGATCCCCAAAGCCTTGGGTTCCAAATTCACTCCTGTAACACCTAACTCTTACAAAGCTCACAGACCTAATTGACCAGACTAGGTTTAGAAATCAAAGCAAGTGCTAGGAAATGGGTGCATGGGATTGGTGTAGGGCCTCAAATCCTCTCTACTAACTCCAAACAACTCAAATCTACCTCCAGTTCACTCCAACAATTCAATTCTTCAAAATATCAACACTGTTACATTCATTCTTGGCTGAATACATTGAGATATTCAACCTAGGGCTTGATGCAAACATGTTTTTCCCTTCGAGCCACACTTTGAGCTTTAGGAATCCATAAATACACGTTCCTAAATTTCATTTTCTAGAAGGGTGAGAAATTTCACCTATTCAAATGCAAGTTAGGACTTCATTTGTGAAATGAGCTCCTAACAGGCCTCTTCGTGGATTGGTTTTAGAAAATTAACTCAAAAATAGTTCTAGTCTAAACTAATCAATCCCAAATTAACTAAAATATTAAGATAACACAAAGTAGCTTCAAAACATGAACTTATCTTGCAAGAACAACACCAGACAGGCTTTACCAGTTAGTAAAGCTCATAAAAACTCTTCATCTTCCATTCATTTTGCATCAGAACATCAAAACAGAACTTCTAACCACTTAGGTTTGAAGAGACAAAGTAAATCCACTTCATATGTGAAGTCAAAACAATCCAAATCCCTTTGTGACTGTTGTTATTCCATCTTGCAACTCTCGAGCAACATTTTTACATCTTTTGCAATATTTTGCAACTTTTTTGTCTTTTTGCAACTCGGAGACTTTTGACTTAGATTCTAACCTATCAACTTGACAAAACATGATCAAAATGACTTGAATTGAACAAAATCAAAGCTAAGACTCATCTAGAGCATCAAACACACCTAAATCAACTTAATGTTAAAACTAATGATCCCATTGGACTAAGGCATCACAAGGCTTATAAGAGTGCCTTAGAGATCCTTGACCACACAAGTGGGTCCAAAACAAAATAGGATGATCTCTAGGATCTATCTAGTTATCACAAACACAAAATCATGAAATCAATGATTGTCATGGGTGCACTGCCCCAAAATTGTCTCATTATGCAATGGAGGTCGGAAAACTCATGTTGTGCAGACAACTTCAAGTTTTTTGGTCAGGAGATCCACTGATGCAGATAATTTAGTGTTTATTGAGCGAGCAAGGAGGACTGTTGAAGGCGCTTCATTAAAATCTCTAGAAGGGTTGGGTTTAAAACCCTTGCAACTTCCACTCTTGTTCAGATTAATGTAATAAGGGGGTGAATGTTGGCATTATTACATTATTAGTTTATTTTTGCCTAATTAGTCAGCTTTTTTTGTAGTTATACAACTTATTTAGTGCTTTGTAATGCCTATTTAAGGCATTTGGTTGATTCAATAACATACATTGAAATACACTTTGATCATATATTTTCTTCTTTAAATGCTCTCATTAGACATCATTGATTCATCTACATCAACAATAAAAAGATTGAACTTAAAAATAATTATTTCCCCAAATTCACCTATAGAAACAGTTGACTATGTTATATTCAACAACAAATCCAACTTTATCACCAATAAAAACCTTGAAGTCACAAACATTAGTAACATTCCAATTTTCATATAAGAATTTTTTCTCAACATTAACATTTTTTCTTTAATTTTAGTCATTAAAAAGTGATCTATAACTCTTATAATTATATATAAAAGAAACTATAATAGTTCTTTTACAATTTTTGCTTAAGATATGTAGTTTACATATCTATAAACATAAATGGATTTAAAGGGAAAACAATATTATAGTTTTTAAAAAAAGTCATAGGCATAAGGTCAACTACATTAGTTAAATTTTATAATAGTAATATTAAAAAAACATAACATGATCTATATTAAGTAGTCTTTGTTCATTGATTGATTACTTGAACAACTTTGTAAATAATCTACTTTATTTTCTATATAGACATATCTATGCACCTTTCCATTAGCACTCATCTCTATTTTATAAACCTTAAAATAACATCTAAATTATGTATATTTATAAAATTAAACATTTTTGTAATTTTTTATTTTTATTTTTTTAATTATTTTTTATTTTTATTTTTTTTAATTTATAATGTGGTATCTACACTGTAAGGAAATTGTAAACAAACATTTGTTTTGCATTTCACTATCCCAATTCTATGACCTCACTTAGGCCCTGTTTGGTTGAGGGGTGGAATTGGATTTTGATGCCCAAAACCAGGTTTTGGGTTCAAATCTGCCGTTTGGTGCGTTAAAACAATAACCTGAGTATAGTTTCCATCTTCCAATTTCGGGCTAAAATGAGGGTTTCCATCTTCCACCCAAATAGGTGGAATTCGATTTCAAAACTTGGTTTTGTGTTTTTTTAACCCCATTTTATAATTTCGTCGGGTTCATGGGTTCGTCGGGCCCATTCTACCATTCACGTAATAGTTTCCATTCACGTAACATTGTCTGTCCCTGCCGAAATCATGTTCTGCGAAAATCCCAGAAATAAAACTTCTCCATCTTGGAAAAAACCTTTGCTTTCCTTGATGCAGAGCTCCTGTTCTAAGGTCAGAGGCACCGACAATGGCACTGCTAGGGTTTCTGACCTCTGAGATGCAGTCATAGAATCCTTGCCAATGTGTTGCCCCTTTCGACGGCCGAGGTGTTACTCTATTTTGTTGCTACTCAAAGTTGAACTTCATTTGCTGTACAGACGGAATTTCAACAATATTTATTAGTGATCTTTGCTGATCTATTATATTACACGGCTGCAAAAGGTTAAACATGGAGAAATTGTTGGCTTCCCGAAGAGGCTGAGTGAAGGAATTATGACTTTTTAACTAAAATGGGGTTTCTGAAATAATGGATTGTCGCGTGTACCAGAAAAATCCCTTTGATGTTAGACTCTAAAAGTTGTTGACCCTCTCCTACAGAAGATGGATTGACTCATTCATCTTCCAGGTCAACCAAACAGTTCAAACTATATCCGGAAGATGTAAAACCAGATTTTCAAAACCCTATTTTGAGATAATAAGGTTTTGAGTTCAATTCCAATTCCCCAAACAAACGGGGCCTTACCAATGTGTGTTAATAATGAGATTGGGGTTATTGACTTTCATTTTATTTTGTAATTCCCCGCCCTCTTTGAACAAATGAGTTACTGCAGTTTCTCTAAACCTGCATTCTTTCAAACTTTTCAGGAGCTCCAAACCAAATGGAACTCTCCTTAGATTGGGACATCTAGTCTCTCAAGGCCTGGCATTGCTCCTTCCTCTATTTCTGACAACTCTTCTAATTGCTCAAAGAGAAAAAATTTGAAAATAACACAGTTGGGGGAATCCCCTTGGCTTCCAAAACCCTTCTGGCAATTCCTTGTAATTTTTATTTATCGCTAACCTCAAAGTTATTAAGTTGGGCATTGTTTGTAGTGGTGGATATTCAGCACAATGGTTTCTTCCTTCTAAATACAATTCCATAAAATTGAAGTTATTTGTATTCTTTTTGGCGTTATCTATTTTCTTTTTATCATGTTTAATATGTTCTAAAATATTATGGTTTTATCATTATTTTTTACTATTTAATATTTTTCATATTATTATAATATTAAATATTATTATTTTTAATTTAATGTTAGTAATTCATCTATTATTTTATTAAATATTTTATTTCTTACTTATTATAAAAATGTTTAAGGGAGAAGATCTACAGTTAAATATATTTTATTAGTTGGGATAGCATTTGCTAAAGAATATGTTTAATAATACAATATTATTAGTTATGACTTTAAAATTGTTAATCTTTATGGTGAGCATTCATAATTATATAAAATGTATTATTTAGATTTTAGAAATGTGATGCTACATAAGTGCACTAATAATATATTAGTGAATGTACAACTATTATAATTTAATACACAACTATTTTATATTTGTTTACTATGGTCAATTCATTTTACCTATTTGTTAAATCACAATATGATTTGATAGCAAGAAAATATTTCTTATCTAGAAAATATAATATTCCCCGACACTATTTTTAGCCGATAGGCTTTAAGTGCGACGTTTGTACAGGTGAAAACCTGTCTCACGCTCTAAAAACCTGTCTCGCCCCCTTAAACTACCAAACACCCATTTTTTTCTACAGAAGCGGGAAATGGGCAATACGAAGGTGGTAATGCATTGGGTTGCCTGAGTTGGTCACGCAATGATTTCCTACCTACATTGATGTGAATGCATTTTCGTGTGGTTGAAAGTAGTGTACAAATGACCTTCAGTCTGTAGGTTGTGTTGATCATTTTCCTTCTGCCATACTTATGTTCGTGTAATCATACCTCTTGCAGCCATTTCTTCCTTTGTGATCTGCCTGCAAGTCTGTAGATAGAGATGGGTGAACTAGGCTCTGGTATTACATTATTATTGATTTTCACATTATTATTGATTTTCAATCTGCATGAAGAAATAGGGGAGATTTTGATCTAGGGTTTTTCCTTTAAGCTTGCTATCTAATATTTGTTTAACTTGCTTTTGGATTGAATCTTGTTTGTTTATTTTACTTATGGAGCTCATTATTTTTTATTGTCTAATTTCACCCTAACGATGGTGGTATTGTCGACCCTTACCTTAATAGATAGAATCTCAAGAACGAATTAGAGCCTTAGAACACCATGATGCCCTGCTATGAGGTGGTGGAAATCCTTGCACTCTGGAACATAATGAGTGAGGCACTAGGAATGTCTGAATGTTTCTCAAAACCATAGCCGCACAGTTACCATGCGTCCTTGTATGCATTTTTTACTGTTGAAAGAGGCATAAATGTGGATGCTGAATCGCCCCAGCGTTAGACGAATGGAGTATGGGTCAGTAATTTGTTCAATACTTTATTTTTCAATTTGATTATACTATGTTGGCTGTTGATTATTGGGGGTTAATTTACAGGTGCGAGCACTACAAGAGATGGACCAAATATTTGAATCGACGGAGTGAAATTGAGAAATGATATTTGATAATTCATCATTTACAAAGTCATAAGTAGGCTATTGTTCAAGGTTTCTTACTTCTTGTTATTTACACTATTTGCAATTTTTGCTTTTTATGTGTCCTCCTACCTTTTGTTCTAGCTTAGTATCTCGCTTAGGGTTAGGGTTTAGACATAATCTTCTAGATAAAGCATTAGAGTCCTATCTCAGACATATTGTATTGGTTGTTTGATTAATATTTGCCTTGGGAAATTTTTTTGTGCATTTTGTTGTGCGGATGGTATAGATTTGTGTTTGGGGTCATCATTAGAACTTTCTGTGAAATCCAAAGCAATTTATGCTTAGGCCGAGTGTGTACATCAACTTCAGTGTATTCAGCTACTTAGATTATTACTTAACAGGATAGGGTCTATTGAAAGAGCTTTTCTCTTTAAATTCTCTCTTCTTTTTACGCGTTTCGTTACCTTATGTAGCCTTTGGGACTCTTTTATCTTCAATATTGTCATTACTCTTCAAGATATGTTCTTAACTGTTCTTCTAATCCAGAAACATTTTCTTGTAAATAATTTGGATCTATTATAAATCCAAATTGTAAGATCTTAATGGCGCGAGATGATTGACTTATTCTTGGGTTAAATTGAAGATGATGTTTTACTTTGTTAAAAATGCATCCATAGGCAACAAGATCATTGCACACTTTTTTTATTGACAGATGTAAACTACCTATAAAACTGAAAGCATTATTCACATAAGTGGAATCACCTAAGAAGAACAATATGGTTATTTAAGGGTCTATCCACATCATGAGCTCTTAATTGTGCAAGACACATTATTTTGATCAAATACTTTAATGGAAGAGTTTGTAGTTCCTTGTCACAGAAATTAGACTGTAATCAGTTATTTAGTTTAAGAGATTTTAATGAAGTAGTTTAAATCTATGTTTTGCATGGTACCCTTAGGCAAAGATTGAGCCACAATATATTTTCCAACTAGTGCCATCACTCCATGACACCGGCCACTGTCTTGGAGTTAGAGTAGCAGTTGTATCTCTCATATGAAAAAATAGTGCCAACATCCGTGCAGATACTAGACAAGACATTCACAATTACTAACATTTTATGATCTACAGAATTGCTTCTACACAATCCACAACCGTTAAAAGATTCGGATTGACATCAAACATGACATGACTTTCAAGTATCAATTCGATGCAGGATACAAAATTACTTCTTCCCAATCCACAACTGTTAAAAGATTCAGGTTGACATAAAAGATGACATGACTTTCAAGTATCAATTCGATGCAGGATATATTAAGAAAAAATCTATTTAAAGTTTTTTATGTTGACCCTTCAAAAGACTTCTTTTGGGGTGTTCAATTTTCCAATTAAACCCTACATTGTTAAGTTTATCTTTCCAAGATCTGAAATACTTCCCGATTGAATCATAATACTGCCAGCAAACTTGTTATTAGATAAGTTGAGGCCCTAAAGCTTGTGAAGTATTTCTAATTAAGATAAAATGGATCCCCTAAGAAGATTGAAATATATATTCAACACAATAGGACTGTCAAGAAGAAAAATTTCCTGAGCGGCATAAACAACAAGCAGGTTTCCCTGTGAGGAAAACTCAACCATTGCAATGCCATGTAAATGAGAGATCAAACATGAATTGAAATGCAAAATTTTAAAAAGGAGTTTTCGATTATATGAATGATAATATTATGTTTTCACAACTGCACTTCATTCTCAATATTGTTTGTTAGACTTGATTCAAAACCTTCTAATAGTCAAAATTGTGTATCAATTAATTCATGAAATTCCTTCCAATGAAGCACAGCTTGTTATGCTTCCATATTAAGCATATTGTTAACCATTATATCCAAAAATATAGGTAACAAAAGTTTGCATATGTAACATAATGTGGTGAGCATCTATTAATAAATAAATAAAATCAAACACACACTATTAACTAAATTCTTGGAAAATTAAAACCTAAACAGAATCAAACCCAACTAGTAGGAAGAAAGAATGAATCAAGCCAAAAGGATAAATATTCACACATAAGAATGGCATGGTGATCATTTGTTTCAGACTAAATTTGAATCATGCCATAAACAACCTGGAAAATTACTAGTACATTAGGCCTCTATTTTCGACCAAAATTTTCGACGACGGGCCAATTTGGCTTGTGAAATTGTTTTTTTTTGTTTATGATCCCGAAAAGGTCAAAATTTCGACGTGTATTAAGAAAGGTCGAATGTTCGACGAACACGGGATTATAAACAAAAAAAAATGAAAAGTGAAACACATTTTTCATTGCTTATTCAATTACACGTGCGGTAGGCCAGGTTGAGAGGGAGATAAGATTCTATCAATAACCCTACACCCGTAGTAGGCCAGGTTGAGAGGGAGATAAGCTGCAATCGACATAACTCGACATGTGGGTGGGAGGATAGAAATGAATGGCGGAGGGAGATAAATCCCACTGCCAAACTCTCATCGTTTCTAGGGTCTGTTAGGTAGGGAAAAGCCTGGGAGATAGAGAGATGAAGTCAAGGCACTCGAGTCAGTGAATGCTTGGAAGTACCGCGAGTGCATTGTCTGACACCATCTCCAACTCTGGGATTGGGATTCCTATTCTTAGTGCGGAAGCGCTTTGGGTGGGAGGAGGGAATCACAAATTTGTGCCTGGTAAGTATGTTTGCATCACAAATTTTTAGGTTTTAAACTTTATCTATTATTGCAAATAGGAGTATACATGTTGCAGACCTGGTAGGCTATCTGAAATTACTGTCTCAGTCTTGCTACAACCCTCGAACACTAGTACGGCACACCCAATAAGGCGTATCAACAAATACAACATGCTCAACAATGTTTATCACCAACTACGACACCCCCCTGATTACAACAACCAGCAATGATAGGTATATTAGTTATGTTTATCAGTTCAAACCTTTTGTATACACGATAGCATTTAAAAATTTATCACCGATCAACATTTAAACATTGAACCTTCTGCATACACGATAGCCCTGATTAAAAATTTATCAGTGAACCTCTGCATACATGATAGCCTTGATTAAAAATTTGTTACTGTATACACGATAACATTTAAACATAATATTGACTCAATCTGATTTGAGATAAATGGCGAACGATTTTAACACTAATATAGTCTATTAAGATTAGGATGCTATAATATTTTTAAATTTTATTTAGATCCATTATTGATCAACAGGTCTTGTCTTTTCAACATTTGTAATAGTATTATATCATGGTTTAAATATTTTTTGCCATTGTTGTTCCTCAACAAGTATACAACTTGCTTGTATAGTTCTTTACAATGATTAGTTGTTGTTAGGGTACACACTACTGTATTAGGTAAAACTACTCTCATAATTCGGTCCATATGAATAAATATTTGTCGCTAATTTTAATTCTTTAACAAAATAGAAGAAATTAAACTATTGTGTTTATTTGCAACTAGGAAATCTGATAAAAAATATCTTCTTTTTCAATATTCGTTGAGAATTACTTATTGTTTACAAACTTAATTCTTGTAAAACCATTCATTTATTAACAAAAACTTCTTTTAGTGGTAAAAGTATATTCATTATTTGTGTAAATTTTCTTAAACTCTTACCGAAGTCAGTCAACTGAACTAAATAATATTCAATGAGCAACCATACAAACAGTGTGCATAAAATCAGGTCGTGACACTGTTAGATACAACAAACTACCAAACATAGATTGATACATTGTTTGATTTGTATCTGGTGACACATCATGCTTACTTAGCTTACAAGTGGTGATCATACACATAACCTAACCTTCCATGCCAAAATCAACTTTCATCATATTGACTCACCAAGCACTTTTTTACCTTAACTTCTCTTAGATCATAAATATAACTTTCATTCCTCTTTCCTTCAACCACTGAAATTCAAGAATTATTTTTTCTAAATTCACAACCTTGAGTATTGAAGATGACAAAGGAGCCATTATCACACACTTTGGTTTCTTATCATATTAGACATTATGTAGTTTAACATTACTATTAAATTATAGAGAACCTTTACATAAAATTTGTGCAGAAGATATGTAACCAAACTTTACTGTAGCAGCACTAAAATCCATAAAAGTTTTAAATTAACTCTTATCAATTGTCATGTTATTTGAGAAACCACTATCTATTATTGAAAGATTATGCTTTTTGCGTGCAATGTAATTTGAACAATCATGGACGTCTCCTTCTTTCTCCACACCTTTTGTGTTGCTCTGCTCAACAACTTGTTGTCCATCCTATTCTTTTCTACAAAATTCATGTTACAATTTATTGTGATATGATGAATATTATGACAATCAAAATAAAGCATACTGAAATCCTTCAATGAACCAAAAGAATTTCACTGACAAAACTGATTTTCCTTCTAGGTACAATTCTACAAAAAACTACCTCATGACCAAAGTAACTATGCCAATTACAGTAACCATAGAAAGAATAAAAGATATTTTATGTCATTGTCCTTATGGAAGGATGCCACTTTGAATATCTCTTTTGTCATTGAAATAAAACAAACCCATTAGTATTGATTTTTCACGGGAAACTTTATATAACTTTGACATTTTGGAAAGCCTAAACCAAATTTACAATTAGTTAACCTTTGTTTGGATAACATTTCATCTAGCAAATCTTAACTCTTCTCAAACCTAATTTGTTTTCTAGAAACCATATTTGATTGTCTAAGTTGATTTCTGATATTGATTATTTGATTATCTAAATAGACAAATTTTCAGATTTAAAAATGAGTTTAGAATTAATTACCTCGGGTTTTTTTTTAGTGTCTTCTATCTCAATCTCTAGATTGATCATCATCTTGTTTCTTTCTTCCAGTTGCCTTTTTAGAGCATCACCTTTTTAGAGGTTGATTAATTCTCTCTCTTCAATTATTTATTTCCTCCAAGGCACATTATAGGTCCCCTCAAGACTTATCTCGTTGCCTTGAAGACATATTTGTCATTTTTATCAATCTTTGATCAATCATATTGGTGTAAGCTTTCTTAAACACTTATCAAACTCACTCAATTGAACTAAATAATAATCATTCCAAGAATGAGAAACCATACAAACAACTTGCATAATATCTAGTCCTGACGTTGTTTAATACAATAAACTACCAATCGTAGATCGATACATTGTTTAATATGTATCTAGGGACTTATCATGCTTACTTAGCTTGCAAAAAGTGATCATAGGAGTGCTTACATGTTTGCATTCTTCCATTTGAAACTTCTTTAGTATTTCTTTGGTATACATAGTCTAAGATAGTAACATCCTTTCATCCAACTGAGATACTTGCAAATGATAGGGGCATTTGATTGATTGAGGTTCGAAGTTCAATTTAGACTCAATCCACATGTAATTCTAGAAACATCATTGTATTATTTTGTCATCTGCTCTGTGGTTCTAATATAAGTTACCAAATAGTTCTCTCTATTTTGTAACGAGTAATGATAATTATGGCATGGTCAAAATTATATTGTCAATCTGTATATCTGAAAAGTACAGACTTATCAAATTCTCCTAAAGTCAGCCAGAAACTGGTATTTTTTCTTTGTTTTGTTTCACTATGAATCTGCAATATAGTGTTGTGAATCTTTTTGTCCTCACCCCTCGAATCCACGTACCCATTCCCTGGGGCATTTTTGAGACAACGAGATATTAAGGGGCATCCCCTCTAATTTTGCATTTACAAGAAATGTCCCCAAATGCATCCCTGAAATCAGGGAAGTCAAGGAATGCAAAGAAGATGTCTAACTATACCCAACACAGAAAAGCACCTCTCAGACATCCCCCGACCATCTCCCATGGATGGTAATGCAACCCCTATGGAAAAGTGAAAACCATATCAGCTTTAGCAAAAAAATTGGGTTCTTTTTTATATTTTGTATTGGGTTGTAAAGAAGCACGGGGGTCCCACAAACCCTCCCATGCCACTTATGCAGGGTATAAGTAGAGTATGTGGGTAAAATAGTTACAACTAGCTGATTACTGGTACAATACCATATACCATTATGTCATAAACATGTCCCCAGTTAAGAGATTATATGGTTATATGCCCCCTTCAAGGTGGGAATGAACCTTGTGGAAGTAGAGGCATGGGAGTAGACAAGGGATATGTTGAAAGTTGTAGAGAAATATCTCCATCAGCACCAATCAAGTGAAGCATCAAGTAGGCCAACATACAAAAGAGCAAATGCCTTGAAATTGGAAATATGGTACTTGTTTGGTTGCAGACATACAAGTGGGACAAAAAGGAGAAGGGAGTGCAAAAGATCCAAGCTTGGGAAAAATTTGGGATAGGGGCATACACTATCTCCAATGAAGGGAGAATACATGATGGGTTCCATGTAACACTTATCCTCCTTCATGCCCTCCTACTAGATTGTCAATATCTTAGGAAACAAAGATAGTGGCTAATTGTGAAAATGATTGTTGACCTGAGGGTATAGTAGGGATTGGCCCTCCAATTTCACTTACTAAAGGTGCTCGACTAGGTGGGGCATCTAATACACATTCATTTAGCAACATCATTTCACACTGGATAAACAAATCCATCCTTCTTACTCTATTGAACTCATTAGGGAATGATTGTAGATAGTTTGGATCATCCATTGACCTCTTTAGTTCAACTTGTTCAACTCTATTGTATGTTAAAACTCTTCTTTTTCCCTCCTTAGAGGATGAGCTATTTCTCCACAACTCTTCCTTTTGAAAATATGTATGGTGGTAGGACGCAATGATAACATATTTATTAGAAAAATAAAAATACCCCTCTCGGTCAAATGTTTTGGCTTAAATCCAAACTGATAATCCATATGAATTAAAAAGTTGAATGGTCTCTTCATATCCTCGCACACCATTAATTTAAAAATCCCCAATTAGGAGATAAACAGGAAGGAAATAACCCTTGTTGTTCTTCTTAAAAATGGATGTGGTTTTAAACATCTGCCAAATTATCTCTAAGATTACAATTCTATTAGACATAGTAAAAGGCAGAACATGAGGTTTTACCTCAAACCCATGTACCCTAATGTATGTGAACTTCCTCATCAAATACAAATCAACCTAATTGTGAACTACCTTCAATTTGAGCTCCTCTTCTCTTCCCTTTGGCCTCAAAAACCTTATTATCATTGGACACAATCTAGGGGACTTGTGAATTATCTATAGGTGTTATATAGATTTCATCACTCTATGCCTTATACGTGTATCCTATCCACAAAATCAGATGTAACGACAAAGAGTACCATCTGAATTTGATGATAGAATTATTTACTTGGATAGAACAATGTGACCTATGAATCTGATTCGCAAAAAATAAGGGATATTCAAATTGCCTATTGTTGTTTACATCCTAAATATCACATGCCAAGATAGCAAGTTCTTATGGCATGTCATCATCTCCATCATATCCCAACACTTGAT
>MU228420.1:769733-790933 GCA_018584345.1 Thuja plicata | reverse complement strand
AAAGTGAGGAATCAACAAGTGCTATTTACCCAAGAGCAACCATCTACATCGGGGGCGACGGAGACTAACAATAATGCATCCTCGGGCGGGTATGGAGGCAACCAACGCGGTAGTGGAAGGGGCAATAACAACAACACCAACACAAGGAGTCGAATACAATACGACTCCAAGGGTGATCCGATGATCCAATGGCGAGCTTGCAATCGGTGGGGCCACTTTGCAAGGGATTGCGACAAGGGCGACACCTCGCAGAAGCTATGCCACTGGTGTGGTCCTGGCAACCACGAGGATGCCAACTGCCCTAAATCCGGCATTAATTAGCTAGACATAGATGGAAGCCCGAGTACGGTACTGACCGTCACCCAAGGGCAAGCAAAGCAAGCCACATATCCAGACCCTCAAACAGAAAAACAATGGGCACGAGAGGCTAAGGAAGAAATAGAGAAGGCGATGAAGACAAAAAGAAACATGGGAGATGGCCACCACCTCGGGTTGGAGGAAGGCAGAACAAAACATTCTGAGACAACTGCTACATGTAGAGGTACTGGTGAAACTACACGATCTCCTTCACACCATGCCTCACTGGGCAACAACGGTGTTGGAGAACTTGGCCACACAGCCAAATACCACATGTATGGAAATCCCTAGAGGGTCTGCAACTGACCCGATGATACTTGTTGTAAATAGCGGCACCATCCTAACAGACACTATAGTGGACGGAGGGTCAGGAGTGAACGTCCTTTTGGAGGAGACATGGAAGAAATTGGGCAAGCCAACATTGTGGCCCCCAACCTTCAACTTATTGGACGCCAATCAGTAGGGTATCAAACCCTTCGAAACGCTAATGGCACAACGGGTCACCATTGGCTCGCAACCATTTGTACTAGACTTTGTGGTGATACCCTTGAAAAAGAAGGGTTACGATGCCATTCTGGGTCGAGGGTGGTTGGTCACCGCGAAGGTAAACCACAATTGGAAGAAAAACACCCTCTTGATGGAGAATGGGGGGAGGATGTTCACCATCGACCTTCGCACCCAGATGGTGAGCGAAGAGATAGCCTCTTTTCAGACTTAGAATCTGACGGTGAGAACGACCGAAGGGATGAAGGAAGGAGTTGTATGGAACCTAACGAAGGTGTCTTAGAATTGGAAGAGTGTTTGGGAGATGACGCCGACTCCATGAAGGGTCTCTTCCATTGGTAGATAGAGGACTACGAACTCTTCCGTCCAGCATGCAATGTACTAAGTATTGAGGACGAGTCGAAAACATTTCCCCTGGAGTATGGTGAATACAAGGAAGGGGATGCGAAAGTCCATGAAGAGCATAAGAAGTCGTCTGTCAAACCAATGAATCTGGGCAAGGAAGAGGAACCTAAGATGATTCTTGTCGGCAATGATTGGAATCCTGAGTTGAAGGCCGCAGCCTTCAAAATCTTTATTCTCCTTCTAATTTACGGGCGAGAGACCGTGGTTCCTATTGAATTTATGGTACCAAGTCTGAGGATAGCCATTGAGAACAGACTTGGAGACATGGAAAGCTTGAAGGAGCGATTGTATAATCTCAATAAACTCGACGAGAAACGATTGCTGGCACAGTGGGCGACGGAGACGGAGATCGTCCAAGGACGTAGGAAGGTCTGGCATGACAAGCATTTGAAGCGGACACAGTTCATGCCAGGTCAGTTGGTATTGAAGTTTAATGGGAGAAATGAAATTAAATCTGACAAATTTAAATTAAAAGTGGCTAGGCCCATATAAAATTTGGGAAGTTGCATCGAATGGGGCAGTGAAGTTATGCACACTCGATGGCCAGGTGATTCTGGAGGCAGTCCATGGGTCGAAGCTGAAAATATATCACGAACAGCCAGAAGGCGTGGGACCTAGCTAACGAAAGTAAATCTCTGAAAAAATTTAAAAAAAATAAAAAATAAAAAAATCAGAAAAATCCGTGCGGCACTGTACGACCCAGTGCTGTACGGATCTGTACGACTGTACGAACATGAAGAATTTTTTTGGAAAAAAATTATAATTTTTTTTATTAAAAAAAAAATTAAAAATCCGTATGGTAGCGTACGACATGCAACCGTACGGACGTTAAAAATCCAATTTTTTTAAAAAAATTTAAAATTAAAAAAAATAAAATAAAATAAAAATAAAAATATTATTAAAAAGGCCGTACGGAAAACACGAAATAAAGTGCAGCGACCGTACGACAAACAATGCCAAAGATAAAGTCGTACGACACTTTACTTGGGCAATAAAACAGAATATGGAGACCGTACGACTGTTTCCATTGAGTTTGTTGCACCGTACGGACGGGAAAGAGAGTGCTGCGCGGACGGGAGTAGAGATAACCGTATGGACAAGTTGTAGCGGCGCTAATACAAGACCGTACGGTGCTTGGCCGTACAACTTATTTCCTTTCAAACACATCCGCCGTATGGCGAGCCAAGAAACTAAGCCTGCGATACCGTATGGTACGACATAAGTGAGTGGGAGAGAGAAGTATCGTGTGGCCGTACGGGGTTGGAGGTTGTGCCAAGCCGTGGGGAGGTGTCCGTACAAGTATACGAAAAGGGAGTCAGTGGCAACATTTTTCTGCCTACGGTCGTATAGTGCCACACGTGTGTTTTGTATGCGCTAAACTAAGGAAGTGGACGACTATAACTACATGTCCACCCGGTGTAAGTAAGACCATTATCAAAACCGGGGACAAATCAGTGCACAGTGAACGGTCGACTGTACGAAACCCCAACCGTACAAGCCACCGGATAGTTAGGAATTTCCAAGCGGTTATATGTTCATACAAAAAGCCGCAGAGGGAGATGGATTTGGAGGTAATCAGCCCTCGGGGAGTGTGACTAGTTGATGAGACCCGGAGCTGCTGCAAGCATGGATTGTCCGCACGCCAGTGATGGAGAGAGCATTGGAGAAATCCTTTCGAGAGGGGTATTATGCTTTGAGGCTCTCAGAGTATGTCTCGGCTAGAGTGAGGCTGCCTTGGTGGATGCACAGAGAGCTCAGGAGGAGCTGATCACCCGGTTGGAGGCAGTAGAGCGACACTTGGCTCAGCGTACTCAGGAGTTGGAAGCGGAGAAGGCGGCATGGGTGGCTATCGAGGTCAGATTGGCTAGTGAGACAGTATCGTTTGAATAGGAGTTAGTGGATGCTACAACTGAAAAGCGTGTTTTGGAGACAAGTTTGGTGCAGGCACGGGAGGAATGTGATGTGACTGAAAAAGAACTACTCGAAGCAGCATTGATGGTGAGCTCTTCATGGGTGGTGCCTCCAGCTTCGCAGGGACGCCCCCTCCGCCCCTTCCTCTCAGTGATTTTCTTATTGTATGTAGTGTACTTCATCTTCCTTTTGTTGAGTCACCAGAGACGACTTTCTTTTTGGGGGGGGGATGATGTTGTCGGGTAATACGACAGTTAGATAGTTATGTACCGAAGGTAGTCAACGGGTGCGACGGTTCGCCTCGCACCCCTTCGGTACCTATATGTACTTAGTCTCTCGATAGAAGAAGAGATGGGTTTTGTACGGGAATACATTTACATTGTACACAACGTTCTGAAGTAATGAAACATATGTGAAGTTCTTCTTTATATATCATTGTGTATGCTTTACTTTCCTGTATGTCTCTGTTAAATCCTATTTACCCTGGAGGGCAAACAACTTGTTTTCTAAAAGACGTCTTCTAGTGGTCCCACTTATTGGGAGGACTGCATTTTCTAACTTTAAATTATTGCATCCTTTATAATTTCATAATGTGGAAGGCTGCTTTAAAGTTGTAAGACTGCATCCTTCAAGGGGGGTGATATCTGTCACCCGTCCCATTGCTCTTGGCTTTGTTCTCTACATCAAGGTTCATTCATGCAAATCCTATGTTTTTCTAGTCAAAGGCTTCTGTAAACTGCTAATGACGAATTTTGTCATATTGCATCTTTTAGCAACTAGACGGTCTGAATTGTTATTCAACATTCACTTTTCATTGATTTTCTCCAGAGGTTAAGGCACTAGACATTTGGAATATTGATGCATTGAATATATCAAATATAAAATTTGTACTAGGTAATTTCTATTAACAAGTTTTAAATGTATATTTATATATCTTGTTGCACCCGTGTAATTTTATGACTCAATGCAATGATTTTTAATGTACTGTTTTATTTTTCTTTTAATTCTTATGCCATAGCAATTTTGTTTTTTACACATTTATTTTTTAATCTCCGTTGAAATATGTACTAAGTAATTTCCATATCAACAAATCTTAAATGTATGTTTATATACATGGTTGCATCTGTGTGATTATATGATACAGTGCAATCATTTTTTATGTTCTGTTTCGTTTTACTTTTTAATTCTCATGCCATACCAATTTTGTTTTTCACATATTTATTTTTGTTAACTCTGTTAACATCTGTCCAGGAAAAGGAATTAGCTATAACAGAAGGAAGAAAATTGCCATCATTGAGTGGGATTGCTGCTGTTCGCCCATTGAATATGGATGACATACGATATGCTCTTAAACAAGTGAGTTTTTGAAATAATTGATGATTTATTTCTGAATAAAATGGTCTACAAATGTAACATGGATACATTCTTCAAAATATATCCTGATAGGCTCACCTTTATGCAGGTTTGCGCTAGTGTTTCTTCAGAGTCAACGAGCATGACAGAATTGCTTAAGTGGAACGAGCTTTATGGTGAAGGAGGCTCAAGGCAAAAGGATGATCTTAGTTATTTTATGTAAACTATGCAGAACATGCAATTTAATTTGTCTCTATGAAGTTGTATGCATTATTTGTATAATAGTAAATCTTGGGTTGAGATAATAGGTCACGTTTCCTGCTGTGGGATGAACATGGGCAAAAATCTTCAGAATTTAAATCTGATTACACTTGGATGGTGTCCATGTTTGTAACACAACAATGTCTCTGCTTCTCTTGAAGCTGTGGAATGCCTTGTTGTGAGGAGGATTTGGGCCCAGCTCACAAGTGTCCTTATCACCAATGCACCACAATCTTCAGGTGAAATGTATATAATTTTTTACTCATTCTTGGAATTGAACATTAAAATTGGATTCAAGCTCCATTTAAGGGTTGATGAAATATAATTTTAGGCAAGAAAGCATCCTGATAGTAATGTTTTCTACTTAAATATTCCTTTCAATGATCCATTATAATTTTAGGCAAGAAAGCATCCTGATGGTAATGTTTTCTACTTTAATATTCCTTTCAATGATCCATTAAATTTTTTAATTGACAATGGAAAGGCATTTTGCCTATAAAAAATTAAAGTAATTTAAATGCGGTCTTTTGTTTAAGGCAGGATGGCATCTTTGGGAGCTAGTCCTTAATAATATACCTTTTGGTAGTTTTAATTTGGTGATCTATTTGGAGGGTTATCAAATTGAAACCTCCATGTAATTGCCATCAATCTAAGAAAAAATGAGCATCCATGATCATACAGTTATAAAGACAGTACATTACTATGAAAGAATTCCAATTCTGATACTAAGATTTTGATTCAATTTCTTCTCAAAATTGCCACTTTTGGCTCCATGTCTGAAAACTTAAAAAGAAGACAAAATTCTTATGTGTGCACACACCAAAAGTTGGCTAGAATTTTTTAAATAATAAAAATATAATATCATTAAAATGTATCGTGTCAATAATAACTTTTTTAAAGATGAATAGTAGCCATTTTCATTAATAAGAGATAAAGTACACTATTTACAAAAAAAAGTAGGGGGATACATGATCACCTCTCATAAGTTAACTGGGCAATGCCCGAAGGATCAAAAAACACATGGGTAGTGCCTGCAAACATAAACATGGGCTAAGCTTGCAAACATAAACATGAGCCAAGGCCGAAGAGCGAACATCACATAAAAGGTTGCTAAGTGGCTAGAGCAATAGTCGAGGGTCACATAGGAGGATCTTGATCATCCTTGGGACCCCATACATCAACGAGGTTAGGGTAGCATTTGGGAAAGACCACCCTTCATCACTCATAGCCTCCTTTATATCCTTATCCAGGTCCTTTTGGGAGGGAGAAATCACCAACAATTGCGGGAACACTTTGGAAGAGTTGGGCTAGCTACTATCACCATCGAAATTTGGCCAACCGCTACCACCACTAGAAGGGATCACACCTCTCGTACCCCACCAAGAAGCTAAGCCCCCATGTGGTGGAGAGGTGGAGCACTGCCTTTGAAAATCTCTGTCACCATTGGATTGGCAGGGAGGGGGGGCGCTAAGATTGTAGGTCTAAGAATGGTGTGTTGAGGAGCTTCAGATGCACCGACAACCATAAGGCGGAGGCTTCAAATGCATCGACAACCACAAGGCGGAGATTGGTCATAGGAATTAGAAGGATCTTGAGGCACTTTGGCAACCATACAAGGAGCATTTCCCTAATGCTTTAAAAGCTCTTGCAAGTAGGCCACCTGCAACACTACCTTGTTGGCTTGCACTTTAATCTGGAACATCACATTATAAGAGATAAAGTACAACACAACTTTGTTGGCTTGCACTTGAATTTGTAGCTATTTTCATTAATAAGAGATAAAGTACACTATTTACAAAAAAAAGTAGGGGGATAGAGGACCACCTCTCATGAGTTAAATGGGCAATAGCTGAAGGATAAAAAAAATACAAGGGTAGCGCCTAGAAATATGGGCTAAGTCTACAAATAGAAACACGAGCTAAGGCCAAAGAGCAAACATCACATAAAAACCTGCTAAGTGGCTAGAGCAATGACTGAGGGCCGCGAAGGAGGATGCTAATCATTCTTGGGACCCCATACATCAGCAGGGTCAAGGGTAGCATCCGAGAGGGACCACCCTTCTTCAGTCGTAGCCTCCTCTGTATCCTTATCCAGGTCCTTTTGAGAGGGAGAAATCACCAACAAATATGGGAGCACTTTGGAAGAGTTGGGCTAACCACTATCACCATCAAAATACGACCAGCCACTATCACCATCGAAATCCGGCCAACCGCTACCACCACTAACAGAAGGACTCACACCTCTCGTACTCCACCTAGAGGCTAAGCCCCCACGTGGTAGAGAGGTGGAGCAGTGCCTTTGAGAATCTCTGCCACCATTGGATTGGTGGCGGGGGGCTAAGACTACAAGTCTGAGAACGGTGTGCTGAGGAGCTTTGGACGCATCGACAACCACGAGGTAGAGATCAGTCATAGGAATCATAATGATCTTGAGGCACTGGAAACCATACAAGGAGAATTTCCCTAATGCTTTAAAAGCTCTTGCAAGTGGCCCACCTATAACACAACCTTGTTGGCTTGCACTGGAATCTTGAGCATCACATTATTATATATACACACTTTAGCAAAAAGCGTAACATTAACATCAATTGAGCTATGAGAAAATAAAACTTCTATCTTTCCATAATGTGAAGAGGATTTCCACCCTAAAAGCATGCCAAATTTGGGTAAAAATGAAGGGGATACGCCAATCCCTTAGAAGAAGAATATGCCAAGAAAAGGGTTTAGGCTGGAATGACCGAAATAAATCATGATTCCAATTCCACAAGTGTTGGGCATGATGACAACCAAAAGAGGTGAATTTTTTTGGTTTCTCATGGAAAAGGCAACACGGATCCGAAGCAACCTAATGTCATAGGTAAGAGCCCAACAATAAGCCTTGAAAAACAATACATTAGACAAAATGAGCTAGCTTGGCCTCAAGAATGGCATACCATATAGTTTGGAACTTGCGATGCTAACCGACCTAAGAGGGCTGCAAGTGCCACAAGTAATTCAAGGTTGGCACCATAGGCAAATGAGGAACGAGACAACGATATCCAAGCTTAAGTTTGTAACTGCAAAATGAGTTATTAGGGAACCAATGCCAATCCTTCCATCATGACTTGATTGCATAGATGCGTAGCTTGTGTTGCATATTCAGAGGCAAAGCATACACAACCATGTCGAATGTCTGTCGATTTGGTCAGATGAGATGAAATTGGGCTTGCATATCTTCCCAAGAGAAAATATTCAAAGGTAGCTCTAGAAAAAAAGGTCCCAAGGAGTGTGGATGCCACACTTGTGAAAGCACGGAGCACACGAACCCTAGGCACACGAGCCAGAGGCAAACCTTGAATTTGAACAAGTGAAGACCACCAAATATTGCGCTAATTGAAAGAAAGATCATCCCTGAAGGAGGAGCCAACCCAACGAAGCCAAAGTTTGACAGCTTCCCAGGCATGCCAAATGCTTTTGGCGACAAAAGTACCTTCAATATGAACAACATCTTTCATAATTAAAAGGGTTTGAAAGCCAATCCCCTTCTAGGAAGGTCCATTAGTTGAATAACCTAGAGAAATACAATGCTTGAGGAGAATTTTTTAGGCCTCGTTACCAGAAATGACCGCATAACCTATTTAGCACGCAGAGCTAAACCCTGCTTCTGGGTAGAGAGGAACCCAAGCCCTTAGATTCATGGGGGAAACAATAGAACTCCCTGGCAACTCTATGAAAGTCATGATGATCAATAGAAATATCCCACAAAAAGTCCCTGGGAAGCCTTTCAAGTTTATTGTAAGAAGCTTTAGAGGGAGCCCAACAAGAAGAATAATACATATGGGTGGCTACGAAAAATCTTTGAGCGCATCTGGAATTTGTCATCCAACAAAAGAGGCTTAGTAATCTAGTAAGCCAACTTCCTCTCGATTTTGGTGACGATCGCATTCCAAAGATCCACATGGGAGCCTTGAAAAGCAAAATCACTACCTAGAAATTGAAAGATTTCAGCATGTCTGATCCATTTCCACCGAAACTAGAGAATCTAGGGCAAAGCCAAGAGAAAGAATGCCTTTAACACTAGGCTTTGTGTTATTGAATCACCGACCTGGAAGGTAAATAGAAGGTATCAAGGCACTTAAGCGCCTCCTAGACATTATGCTCATCTTCAATGTGGGTGAGAAAAGAGTCGTTCGCAAAATGACCATTGACAAGCTGAGAAGGTGACTGGAGTAGGAAAATACCCTTGACCCGCCTAGCCGAGATAACATTTTACAAAAGATAACCAAAGACTTCAACAACTAGAACATACAAGGAGGGGGCCATAGGGAAACTCTGGCGAATGGATATGTACAGCCCAAAGGTTGGAGATTGATGACCATTTATAGAGATGCAAGTCAAAGCATCCCCAAAAATTATTTTCACAAATTGAATAAAATGGGGGCCAAAACCAAGAGGTTGCAACATGGCAAGAATGAAAGGCCATTCTATTCAGTTGTAGGCTTTGGCAAAATCAATCTTGACAAAAATGACATTTTGCTTGGAGTGATGAGCCTACTCCATGCCTTCCCACACCACAATGATATTGTCTATAGAATAAATCTAGATTTAATGAAATCATTATGTTTAGGGTGAATAAACAGTGGAAGCAAGTGACAGATCTTCAGAGCCAGGGCTTTGGCGGTGATCTTACAAGAGACATTAAGGAAAGTGATGTGTCACCAATTACAAATGTCTTCAAGGTTCCCTACCTTAGGTATTTACTTGATATTTCGTCTGTTGATAAGATGACTAAGAGATTGAGAATGTAGGGCTTCAAGATAGACCTTGTGTAAGTCAAAACCCATGTGAGGCCATAGGGCTTTGTAAAATTAACAAGGAAAGCCATCACAACCAGGGGCCTTATCATCGACCATGGTAAAAACCTTTCTTGAGATCCTCAATGTTGAGTATTTCATCACAAAATATCTTTTGGGCTTCAAAAAGTCGAGATGACACATCAGTAAGGTATTCTCGCAGAGCCGAGCTCAGGTGAAGCTTCTTGCACAGTGAAAACCTTCTCATAATGGAAAACAAATGGCTGAATAATACCAAGTAACTCAGAGAGCACCGTGTGACCTCTGATTCTCTAAATGTCGGGTGAGGAATGACACGCTCGAAGAGCCAGAAAGAACTCTTTGTAGGCATGCTCCCGCACTTTAGGCTATTGAAGCCTAGCTTTGATTTGGGCACCATAGGTAGTGTAGTTGTGAACAATTTGCTTATGATGGTAGAGCTACACAACTCTAACCTACAAGACATGACAAAATGGATTGAAACAAGAGATTTCGTAGCATAATGCAAATCCAAGGTAGTGGCCTCATATGACCACCGACACTACATGGCCAACCGCCGATCATAAATTTGTAGGAAGTGATTCATGAGTTGGATGACATTTGACCAAGTAACCAACCAGATTGCTGAGGACTTTCCTTTGAATGTGGGCCGCTATGGGCGAATGATTCAACAAAGAAGTGTTAAAAAAATTGAGTCTTGGATGGCCGTACAAGACCCACTTGTCATTCAATGTTGAACTTGATGAGATAGTGGTCTGGCAAGGTTACCCCAGGGAGAGGTAAAACTGGTAGATCTTGACAGTTCCCAAAAGAAAAAAAAAAGATTGACCCTTAATCATGGCACGATCAAACCGTTTAAACATTCGGTTAGTGTCGACTTGAAAATGCTCCACGTATACCAAAGCTCGTGAGGACAATGCCAGTTGGTGCTAGGGTAAAACAGATCCAATTTATTACATGTAAAACTATGCTTCCATCTCCAACTATCTAGTGGAAGGGAATTAAACCTTCTTTATCAGAGGCCACCTCCACCATATTAAAATCGCCACCGTTCCCAAGTAGCGGGTGGTAATGAATCAACAACCCACTGCCAAAGAAAAGATATATCTGCAACATCATTGGAAGCATAAACATTAATGATCCCAAAAGAATGATTATCAATTGACATACGGATCCACTCTAGTCTTTGAGCAGGATCTGACCCATGAGCCACAATAGAGGATCACTAGCATAGTGCAATGAGGGTGACAACATCTCCTCGACCAACCTCTTGTTCTGAAGCAAAAACCAAGCTAATTCACTAAATAACACTACATGCGACTGCTAGCCTGAATGAAGATATTTTGATTTCCTAAAGACAAAAGACATCTATACCGGGAAATTTATGTTGAGTATCCTACACAGAATACTCCCTGGCAAGGTTAGTAAGACCTCAAACATTCCATGACATAAAATTCATGATTGAAATGCTTACATGTCATCCTCGCCCTCAAGAGAAGAGAATCTATTCTACAAGAAATCTGATGCCTTTCGGAAGGTAGGATATGGAACCCTGCGCTTTTTTGGTGCTCTATCACGACCCTCCACCTGCCCAGAAGGCTTGTGAGAGCGACAAAAAGAAGCCAATCAAGCTAATAGAATGGAGGCAGTTTGACGGGTACGAACCCACAAAGGGCAAGCACCACCATCACCTTTCGTCTCCTTCCCCTTGATCAAAGGGATTGGAACATGTTGCGATTGTGGTTGGGTTGTGGTTGTGGTTGTGGAGTAGTGGTACTTTGTTGTTTATGAGAATTTGATGCAAACGAGGAATCCTTCCCCTCATGAAAAATTGTAGTCCATCCATCCTTATCCTTAGGGGCCTTAGAAGGGTGCGAGGGCTCACACTCCTTGGGAGGAGCCTTAACCCGTGGACTGGCCAAAGGGAAATCCTTGATCTTGTGTTTTAAAGACTGACATCAAAAACAAGTGTTGGGAAATTATAGATATAAAACTCTTTGAGAGTGGTAAAGACCTCTACTTGAATATCAATAGTCTCGTTGAGGTCCTGAGACAAATAAACTTTGACACAACCTCTTATGGGTTTGAACATGGTAGGATCGTTCAGTCTCAACACAAAGCACCTTGCTAATGGATTGGGCAATGGTGCGCAACAATGGTCAACAAGGAATTCTATCCAAATAGGAACCTTGAGATTCTTTTCATGATAAGCAAAGAAGTCTCACAAACATGGATGAAAAACAAGCAAAGAGGATCGAAAATACTAAACCCATGTTGTAATATGACTTGAACATGGTTGGAAACAACAAAACGAAACAAAAAAATCCTTTGGTGAGATTATAGATGCTATCAAGCCAAACCCCAAGAGGGGCCCAAGCCTTGGCAACCTAGTCACGAAGCATTCTTTTAGGTGGAATCCTCCCCACAAAATATCTTAACAAAGTAAACTTTTCAAGCCATTACCATGCACCATCAACATCCTGAACATACAAGATAACATCAGGGGCACTAGAAGACGTACCTTGTGAAAGACCTTGGGGAAAAACTTCATCAGGCATTTGTTCGAGGGTGCTATGGTTTGTCAATCATGAAAGCTCAAGCACCAACATCAACTAGTGGGTTGAGGCTAGTCGAGACCATTAAAAATAAAAAAAATCCTGAATAAATGTGGTATGGCAGGGGATAGATCAAGGGAAAATACACAGTACACTGAAGCAAACAAAACCCTAGCAGAGCGCTCATGCAGCTTCGTATTCATTCAATATTTTTTATTTGATAAACATTTTAAATCAGTTTATAATTTTGGAGAGGTTTTGAAAGGAGTCTAAAGCCTTGCACAAAAAGAAATGCAACAACCAACATGAATCAACATTGTTCTACCTTAAGAATAAAAAAATGTATGGGACCAACAATATTCTACCTTAAGAATTTAAAAAATACTATAATCACTCATTTAAAAACATAGCATTTATTATTTAGTTTAAAAAAATTAAAACAATAGTTAAGAAAAATATGTATTAAATAATTAAAATATCTTTAAATAAATAATATAATAGTAAATAATTATTAATTTAATAAAAAAATGGTAAGTTATATGTTTTATAAATAAAAATAAAGTAAATATTAGTGAATGAAGTGTGAATATTGAATAAATTTCTTATAGTAAGATTATTAAAGATGACCATCTATCTTAAATATAGGTACAATTGATATCGTGAGTTCATTTAGATACATGTATTTAAGATATCTATAATAGTTTTGATATCTTAAATACATGTATCTAAGAGACGTTGATAGATTATTTTCAAGGTGCCTATATTGATTTTTTTATGATTGATAGATGTTTTGAGACTACTCTTGATGTCTTTTAGATAGATACATTTAATATATCTATGCTAGTAGCACCCACAACTGCACCATGTAAAATCATATTTTAGTATGTAATTTTTTTGTTTCTATAAAATAATATTTCCTTTGACAAATAAGGAAGCTTATCATAATTCATCAAAATGCATAATACATGACATTTGTTAATCATTGTTCAAGCATTTTTTTATTTATTTAAATGTGAAGTATACAATATATAATAAAAGATTGGGACATTTTATATTTATCCAAACTAAAATGTATATTATATTAAAAATGTAACAAGTGTTTTGTAGAAGAATTCCATGTCAATATACATCAAGTACATTACATTGTTGTTCCAAGGAATTGAGTTTCATTTCCTCAACTTTTCAATACTTTCCTTATTTTCAATCTTTAAAGAAATCATATGAAAATGGTGGCAAAATCCTTATTCTATCAAATGACTTAACATTTGATACAACTATAAATGTTGATCCTACACTTTCTCTTTATCTCATGCCAAATGTGCTTTAAAATAGTCAATCGTTGATTTGTGTATTGTTAGTGCCTAAGCTAACTACAAAGACAAATGAAATGTTCACCCCCTTTGTATTATTGTAATTTGATTCATATATCCAAATGACATTTTAGAGTAGTTATCAAATTCCAGCATAATATATGTTGGTGGTTTTGGTGAGCCACTTCTAGTTTGTTTATTATATTTCAAATGTATCATAGAGCACAATTTATAAGACTTGTTTCTATCCTTAGTTTATAGGTTAAGATGACCTTTGCATCCAATTAATAAATCAACATCATGTTCATTTTGACCTCCTACTAGATTGGTACTCTCTTCTTTGGTTGCAATGCAACATGATTTTCGTCTTTCAAGCAATATAATTTCATGTTGTTATAGTTATGCACACTATCATTTTTTATGCATATATGAATGTTATTGTCAAACCTCTACCTTAACTATTAGATTTAAGGCAACACTAACTCTTTTCATCAATAATTCTCAATTAGTAATTGTTAGATATATATTTCTAATATGTTGTCAGTAGTTCACGAAATTTTTGTTGGCTATCACTTTCACCTTCCCATCTAAATACTTTATCTAAAGTAATAATTGTTTAAATTTTTCCTATGATAATTCTGTCTATTTGTTGCTACTAAATGGTGGCTTATCACTAATATATGAAACTAGCCCAAATATCCTATCAAAATGATTTACATTCCTCCAAAAGTCAAGTTCGTTTGTATAGAAAAAGTTTGAGAAAAATGTGAATCTATATTTTTTTAGCCTTTTTTTCTCCAATAAAGCTCATTTCATCGATCAATATGTATTTTATATGATGCATTTATTGAAAATTTGTGAGTATTGTTCCTTCTAATTCAACAAAAAATGTTTTAGAATTCTAGATGTTGAATGCATTCTCAATGCAATAATATTTAAACTTACAAATCTAGGTGGTACAAATATATTGATAGAGAGCTACAATGTCATAAATTTTATTCCCTTACAATTTCATACTCCTTTTGGGTCCTTGCTTTAGTGTGACATCTCATAGTCGATGCCAAGCCAATTTATGGTCTTGTCACAACCAAACTGTTGTCATATGCTCATGAAGTGACCAAATCCTACGTCCTAGGACCTTCTACTCTACAACCACCCTTAGTTTGACTCTTTTCTGGGTGAACTATGGTACCATAGTCCTAGTGGACTAGGGCACTTAGCACCAATCTCTCTAAAAAGGGCCCAAAATCAAATGTGTGTGAGTGTCAGTTCCTTCCATTTGTTATCTAATCATGATATTTTGATGTGACCATTTGAAGTCGGCCTAAAATAGGAAATTCCTTGAGATCCATATAGAAAGGCATCATTTTTAATTCATTTTCATCCTTAAGAATCCCATCAAAATCCTAACACTTCATTGAACATGCATTATTGAGCAATTGTGTTTAACCCAAGTATTATAGAGAAGCAAGCTACAACAACTTACATGCAAGTATGTTTTCATGATTGATCTTGTTGTGTCTTGTCATGTCATGTCATTACATCAATCCTTGAAGGTATTATTCAAAGAGCATTGCATCACCACCATAATAAAAACTAAGGTAATATCATTTCAATTAAGTATTTCACTTCAAACTTATCCTTTTCCCTACTAGTGGTAAGCTCTATTTTCTAATAAATTATAGTTGTAGTGGAGGTTAATTCATACTTAGGGTTTGACTTGGGCAAGCCCCTATACAACACAACATTTTCCCCTCTTTTTTGTGTCTAGGTTTCAAATCTAACTATTTTTAGAACTATTGATTTCTATAAAAGCAATTGATTTCTTCATTGTAGTTCATTTCATAATCTTGAAATAATTAATCCTTTTGTATTCTTTGCATTTTCATAAACGTAGCGATTGTTTTCTTGTTGTCCTCCTTGTGGAAGGTGTTCTTGTTTTTTTGTTTGATCTTGGAGGTGTTTGTTGTTGATGAGGCTTTTGTGCATGGGCCAACATGGAGATGAGTTGCGTGTTGCCAACCAATTCCACTTGAAAGAGAAAAAGACACAAGGTCCCAATCCTCCCAAGCACCTAGATTTTGGGTTACGACATTGTTGGATAGCTAAGTTGGACACATGACTATTTGTTCAAGGGGCCTGCTGGTTGGAAGGCCTGATCTTGTGAATCCTAAAAATGAGACTTGCAATAGATTAAAAGAAACATCAAGGTTAGAAAACAACCAAAAATATACTATTATCTCTTCATCACAACAAATCATCAACTAAACCCAAGAATAACGTAACACATTTACCATTAAAATATATGATCATTAATCAATATATATTAAGGAAGTAAGATTCATCCCATATCACAACCATTAACTATACTTAACACAAAGAGCTTAAAAATTTCATGGATAAAGGACAACATGAAGTGAAAGAGATACTATTCAGTGATAAACAAGCATGCTCATGGTAGCAAAGCAGTATTTTGTTCTTGCATTTATCATCAATAACTTTCCAAAAATCACTAGTTCACCATATATAGCTCCACGGGAGAAACAAATTTACAATAAAACTAAGAAGAGAGGTTGAAAACTAAAGAACTATTCTATTTAGTGCTTAAGGTGCCTGAAAATTGTCAATTTTGCAGACCCTAAAAAGGCCCAAAGTGTTCCATTTATAGGGAACAAAGCCCTTTTGCAATACAAATCTTGAAAACAAAGAGAGAAGAAGAGAGGAGAGGGGAACCGACCATGTCTACGTGGCAGAACAGTTGCACCCGAAGTGATAGTTTGTTTGGAATTATTAATTAAATTAAAAATCATTGACAAAAGTGTTTGTAATGTTTAATTTAATTAATAATTCCAAACAAACTGTCACTTCGGGTGCAAGTATTCTACCCCGTATCCATTTTCAGGGGAACCCAGTAGTCTGAATCTCAAGGAGGACGCTAGCATGCAAGTCTTCTTTTGTACCCTATACGTCCTCTGGATCCTATATATGCACCTTCAATGTTTAATCGACGATCTCTCAATCAGTCTAGTTCTTGTACCTTGCCTTTAATGTGGAAACAACGTCCCATTAACAGGGTGGATAGAACCTATGAAACACCCTTTCTACTTGTCACTTCATCTGAAAAATATATAGTACACTCTGCGGCTACCCTGTACTTCAGGATGTTTAAATACGTCTAACAGGATTTCAGCTATGGTAGGTCCGCCTAGAAGTGACATCTATAACTCATTGAAAGAATGTCACAATTTGGAAAAACTTGGGGTCCCAGAGTCTTAGAGTCCCTTTGGACTTAAAGAATAAATAATGAAAGAATGAGGCCCCGTTTGGTTGCCAGAATACGGTGGGAATTGGCAGTGGGAAACCCAGTTTTGAGACTAATTCATCGTTTGGGTTGCAAATATGAAAACCCAGTTTTGTAGGCCAAAGTCCAATTTTGACCCCAAAACGAGCGACGCAATCTTCCCACCCAAGAGGTGGAATTCAATTTCAACTTCTAGGTTTCCTTTTTTATCAACCCCATTTAATTGGGCATCGGGTCCATCGGGTCATTTCATCTTCTAGGTTTATATTTTGGAGATTCCAGCTGGGGTTTACATTTTATGCTTCCCTCTGCACTGTGTTGGGGATTCCGACTGGGGTTTACATTTTTCGCTTCCCTCTGCACTATGTTAGAGATTCTGACTGGGGTTTACATTTTTTGCTTCCCTCTGCATTGTGTTGGGGATTCTGACTGGGGTTTACATTTTTCGCTTCCCTTTGCCTGTCTTTTGCACTGTTGTCTCGGCTTGCCTCTGCACATCGTGGGTTAATTTTTGGTTTGCATCATTTCCACTCTGCACAGTGTTTCTACGGTGGAAGAGACAATCATTCCTCATAATCACTGGTTGAGAGGTCAGAAGTTTTTTCCATTTATAATCTTGATGTTGTTTTTCTATGGTCTCATTTTTTGAAAAGGTCTATCGCTTGGTTGTTGCTTCCTAAGAAATTATTAATCACCTTTGCATTTCTTAGCACTGCATCATCCTTCTTGTTATCTATGAGATCTTACACGAAGAATATAGTCAGGAGATATAGCGGTGCAACTGCACTTGCATGCCTGTTCTAGTTTTCTAGAAGAATATAAGCAGCAAAAAATACTTTTTTATCTTCTAGACTTGTTAACTAAAGTACCCAAATCACTCACCTCTAGTTTTAGCGATGAATTTTTCAGCTTGGCTTCTGAATTTGGAGTTTGGATAATCTTGTATGGTGCATGAAATATCTCTGCTTCTTTTGGGGATGCGTTATTTGGAAATGTAAGTTCACTTCACTCACACTAAACTGAGTCTTTTGCTTTGTATCATACCCTTCAATGATAACAAGTTTCATTCCACATCGAGAGACCTGACTAGGGTTAGGGGTAGGGCGTTCTACATCCACCGCTTGATATATATATATATATATATATATATATATATATTCACAAATAGGTCCAGGAAAATATTCTACCAACTTAAATATCAAGATCTGTTGAAAAAATTAATTAAGCCTTTGGGTCCCATGAATCAATTCCTACAAAGATTTTTCCCCCAAAAATTGCATTTAAATAAAAACTATTGACTTTAGATATGTCGTTTCTACTAAAAACAAAATATTCTTTTGACCGATTATAGAGGTCCATCAGATAGGTAGATTCTTGTCACTAACTGCCAGGTTTTCCAAGGGATTGTACTTGATTTTTTTGTTGGTACAACATGGATATCTATTAGTTTAGAGTATTTACTAAATAACAATGGCATTTCTTGTTATTTGGTGAATGAAGGGATCTAACAATGTTGAATTACCAAAATAAAATCCAATACTATTTGCACATAAATACACGGTTGAATTACTTCTATATGAAAATTCTCAAAACAATCTTCTAAACAAAATCTCTTGCAAAGAACCTTCCATATGAAAATTGTGCTTGGAAATTTATTCACTTTGAAATATACCTGCCAACATCATGTCTGAAGCAAGAAAAATCAAGTCTAACTGTAATAAAGAGCCAACTCCCTCATTCATTCAGAGATATAGTCCTCTCCAGAAAAGAGTAATCAAGATTCAGAGTTATATCTTTCTAATAATGTTCCTCCATTTTTGCACTTATGCAATACTTATGTTAAACCATGACTAGATGCATTAGGAAACAAGAATTGAAAACCCTGTATTAAGTAGTGACCACATAGCATCAGTAACATCATAACGAGCTATTGATATATGCAGATCAAACTTTACTCCTTGATTTAATTGACAAATAGAACCATTCTTTGAGCACTTCCAACCTTGTTTTGAACTTGCAGATCTCATGTTGGATTAAATGTCTGAAATAGTACTAATCTAAAAACATATCAAGTGCACTTGACTATTTCCACCCGAACAACTAATTCTTGACATAATCCTACTGTAAATTCATTGGGTGCATATCACTAACAATTGATTTGATAGGAATATGTTGATTACTCCTTTATATCCTCTCTTTTGTATCTTTCTAACTGCCTTAGATTTTGGGTTCTACATCCCTTACAACTCCCTTTTTTAATAATGAAAAGGGCTGACTGAAACAATATGTGGACTATATGTTAGAATAGTCCCAAAGGATAACTGAGAGGGGGGGGGTGAGTTAGTTATCAACCAATTTAGTTCTTTTCTCTTATTAACTTCAGAATACAATAAAGTAAATACACATTCAGATAACACAATAGACAACACTTCAATTTGGTTACGGGGAAACCAAATGGTAAAAACCTCGGTGGGAATTAGTACCCACAATGAACTATACTTGTTTATAGTAATCCCTGTTAGAAGATATTTCAACCCTGTTAGGATTTGTACTTTACAATGCAATAAGTATAGTGACCTGATTAAGGGTCTGACCCTGTTAAGAGTCTTTTACAAATAAACCTGTTAGGGGTGAGGACTCACTGTCCAAAAGCTCACTGCTTCAATGGTGAAGGCTACAAACTTCTGTAGAACAAATATAGACTATATCTGATGATGAACTATATAGTAGACCTGCTGTCTTGATCAGTTCTAATGTATTATAATCTTCAACTGCTTATTCACATAGATCCTTGATGAATGAAACAACTCTGATATTCTGCTCTGTACTTTTTCTGTCTGTTTTCTTATCATTCACACTTTGTGTTTACAAACAAACTGGTATAAGTATCTTCTTTAAAGTGGAGGGTCATGTCGGCTCTTGGAAACACTTCAACAACATCTTTGTTGGCTTAACTAAGCACGCAAACAATATTAAGTCCACGCAACACAAACTGAACAAACGCGGCGCTTCACTAAGTCGGCTTCACCAAATCATCTCAAATAGCACGATCCTGATGTTACATGATAGGCGCGTTTAACCAAACATAGTTAACTCATAATTAATCATGAATATACACACGCATATCCTGAAGATAGGTGCAACTCAAGAAACACATTAAATACGCCAGCTCTGAACAGATACTCTTCCAGAACTGTAATTGCCAATAATAGAATTACACAACTTGATTGAAACATCATATCTGGATCTGCGTGTATGAACATAACATACTAAACATGTCTACAACTTGAATTTATCCACGCAAGGATTGATATCATCATTCTGATAAGTACATACAGAATCACTACTGCATATTATATGTTGTCATCAATGACAAACATACAATCAATCAACTACATGGAAACAAATCTCCAACAATCTCCCCCTTAGACATTGATGGCAACATATGATATTAAAAACATCTTCAGCACATGGTGTCTTCTTTATTTTACAATCTTCTCAATATCCTCATCAAAGATTCCTCTACACTGCTTCAGTTCTTTTGACTATTTTTATACTCCCCTAGAGTATATGCTCCCCCTTACTCTATACTCTCCCTTTAACGTCAATGACAAAGGGTGCCATAAACAATTAGGCATAGGTACTACTCCAGAAGTAGAGTAGTCAACCATTTATCAGTCACAAAGGACTGATGTTCTTCCTGTATTCTCTAATCAGACTTAGGAGAGGGAATTACTCCCAACTTCTCTCTGAGATACTCAAAAGTATCTTTTGATAAAGGTTTTGTGAAAATATCGGCCAACTATTCTTTGGTGCTCACATAGTTCAATTTCACTTCTTTGTCTGCAACCTTTTCTCTTAGAAAATGGTACTTGATCTCTATGTGTTTTGTCTTTGCATGCATCACAGGGTTCTTAGACATGTTAATAGTGCTACTGTTATCACAGTGAATCACAATAGGATAATCAACCTGAATACGAAAGTCTTTAACCATATGCTTGATCCAAACCATGGTTGAACAATTCAGTGCTGCTGCAACATATTCAACTTCTGCTGTTGACTGAGTAATACAGTTCTGCTTCTTGCTTATCCAAGAAACCAACCTATCTCTAAGAAATACTGCTCCTCCTGAAGTACTCTTCCTATCATCAATACAACCTTCCCAATCTGCATCTGTATACACATGAAGTTGTACATTCTTTGATTTAGGATACCATAAACCATAGTCTATAGTTCCCTTTAGATATCTTAATATCCTCTTGATTTCCATTAGGTGATTTTTCTTGGGTTCAACTGCAAATCTTCTAACAATGCCAACTGCATTAGATATGTCAGGTCTAGATTGAGTTAGATAAATGAGTTTTCCAATCATATATTTGTACAATGTCTTATCAACTATTGTGGAATCATCATCTTTTGAAAGCTTGCTTCCT
>MU228420.1:658209-768689 GCA_018584345.1 Thuja plicata | reverse complement strand
CATCTTCAATCATAGGTGCATATTCATAGTACCTCTCTTGAACCATAAAATTTTCATCAATTTTTACATGAGTACTTTCAATTATCTTTTTCAATCTCAAATTGAAACATCTGTATGCTTTGATTTTTGTAGAGTAACCAAGGAAAATACCTTCCTCACTTATAGCATCAAATTTACCAACACCGTCATCTCTCTTGATGTAGCATTTGCTGCCAAAAATTCTGAAATACTTTACTGTAGGTACATTACCAAAAAAAAGTTCATAGGGTGTCTTATCTGCACCTGGCCTCAATTGAGTTCTGTTGATAGTATAGACTGCTGTATTTACTGCATCTCTCCAATATGTGTGCGCAAATTTTCCTTCAATCATCATAGTGCGCACTGTATCAAGTATAATCCTATTCCTCCTTTCTGCAATACCATTCTGTTGAGGGGTTCTAGGAGCACTCAACTGTATTTTTATTCCATGTTCTTCACAGTACTCATAAAATTGATCAGAGGTGAACTCTCCTCTATCTGATCTCAGACATTTCAGTTTTAATCCAGATTCATTCTCAATCTTCGCTTTGAATATTTTGAACTTCTCAAAGGTTTTTGAATTCTCTTTTAAGAATGCAACCCACATCATCCTTGAAAAATCATCAACAAACAAAATGAAATACCTTTCTCCATAGTATGATCTTGTTTGGGTAGGACCACATAAATCTGTATGCACTAGGTCCAATTTGTTTTTAGCTGAGTTCTGCTTGCTTTTGAAAGAACTCCTTACATGATTTCCCATAACACATTCCCTGCACATTGTGTCAACTGGTCTTTCTATACTTGGAAGATCTCTGACTGCCTTAACATTACTTATCTTTACTATGTTATCAAAATTGATATGACAGAGTCTCTTGTGCCATAACCAACTGTCATCCAATTTTGCAACAAAACAACTTACATCTGAATTGAGCTGAAAACTATTACCTTTTGTTTTGGAGCCTGATGCAATCATGTCTCCATCCTTGTTGTTAATGATTCACTTGTTGTCTTTGAACTCCAAATGATAACCTTTGTCAAGTAGCTGTCCAACACGTAGCAACTTATGATGTAATCCATCAACATACAAAACATCATCTGTCTTGTTCTTTCCATCCAAAGTGATAGAACCTCTACCTATGATAGGTTTAGGAGTGTTATCTCCAAATCTAACCATACCACCTTTGCATTTGTCTAAATGAAAAAATCTATCTTTGTCACCTATCATATGGTGAGAGCATCCACTGTCAATGATCCAATCAGTTCTGATGTCTACTTTGGAAATTAGGGCTAACTCTTGTTCTTCCTTTTCATCTGCAATGTCCATTTCCTCAAGCAACTTTTCCATGTCTCTAAGGGAAATGAATCTAATTTCATCCTCTCTTGAATCTTCATCAGTTACACCTTCTTCAACATGGCAACATTCCTTCTTATATTTAGGTTTGTAATCAGATCTGAACTTCTTAACTCTAGTGGGACAGTTAGACGCAAAGTGACCAATCTTGTTGCATGAAAAACATTTGAATGGAAGTTGTCCTTCATATTTTACTTTTCCTTTCTTTTCTCTTTTAACAATCATAGCAATGATATCTTCTAATTCTTCATCAACTTCTTCTTTCTCATTATGGCTAGAGTTGTGTAAGTATTTCTTACCATGGACCGAGGCTTTGAAAGCTGTTTCACTTTTAGGTTCAGTATTCAATCTTGATATCTCAAATGCAGAGATTTTGTTGATCAAAGTCTCTCTCTTGAGGTCTTGTGAGAACTGCATGGTTTCCTCTAGAATACTTATCTTGTTTTCATAGTCTGATGTTAAGGTAGTTAACAACTTGTCCATTATATCTTCTTCTGATATTTCTCCACCATTGTTTCTAATTCTAGAGATTGCTTCATTTATCCTTTAATTGTAGGCTCTAATTTTCTCTTCAGGTAACATCTCAAGACTGTTGTATTTATTTTTCCATGTCTTCCTGCATGCATTCTTTGCTTGAATATCTCCTTCAACTATGTCTTCTAAATACTTCCATATTGTGTATGCCTTGTCTAATTTCTTGATCTCAAAAAATTCACTATCAGATAGTGCGCTTATAAGGGCTTCTTTGGCAACTACATTAGCTGTGAATGTATCCTTCTATTTACTAGTAGCATCATCTCTTGATAGATCTTTTAAAGAGAGAATAAAAACTTCTTGTGTGGCTATCTCAAAGATATCAAAACCAACACACTGTAGATGGGTTATCATTTTGTTTTTCCAATCCAGATAATTTTCTCCATCGAACTTAGGGCTCTCTTTTGTAAAGTAAGACATCTGATCTACCTTAAGCAGTTAGGCTTCTTCTCCAAGGCACTTGGCTCTATTACCAATTGTTAGAATAGTCCCAAAGGATAACTGAGAGGGGGGGGGGGTGAATCAGTTATCAGCCAATTTAGTTCTTTTCTCTTATTAACTTCAAAATACAATAAAGTAAATACACATTCAGATAACACAATAGACAACACTTCAATTTGGTTACAGGGAAACCAAATGGTAAAAACCCCGGTGGGAATTAGTACCCGCAATGAACTATACTTGTTTATAGTAATCCCTGTTAGAAGATATTTCAACCCTGTTAGGAGTTTTACTTTACATTGCAATAAGTATAGTGACCTGATTAAGGGTCTGACCCTATTAAGAGTATTTTACAAATAACCCTGTTAGGAGTGAGGACTCACTGTCCAAAATCTCACTGCTTCAATGGTGAAGGCTACAACCTTCTGTAGAATAGATATACACTATATCTGATGATGAACTATATAGTAGACCTGCTTTCTTGATCAGTTCCAATGTATTATAATCTTCAACTTCTTATTCACATAGATCCTTGATGAATGAAACAACTTTGATATTCTGCTCTGTACTTTTTCTGTCTCTTTTCTTATCATTCACACTTTGCATTTACAAACGAACTACTATAAGTATCTTCTTTAAAGTAGAGGGTCATGTCCGCTCTTGGAAACACTTCAACAAAATCTTTTTCGGCTTAACTAAGCACACAAACAATATTAAGTCCGTGCAACACAAACTGAACAGACGTGACGCTTCACTAATTCGGCTTCACCAAATCATCTCAAATAACATGATCCTGATGTTACATGATAGGCGCATTTAACCAAACATAGTTAACTTATAACTAATCATGAATATACACATGCATATCCTGAAGATAGGCGCAACTCAAGAAACACATTAAATACGTCGGCTTTGAATAGATACTCTTCCAGAACTGTAACTACCAATAACAAAATTACACAACTTGACTGAAACATCATATCTGGATCTGCGTGTATGAACATAACATACTAAACATGTCTACAACCTGAATATATCCACGCAAGGCTTGATATCACCATTCTGATAAGTACATACAGAATCACTACTGTATATTATATGTTGTCATCAATGACAAACATACAATCAATCAACTGCACAGAAACAAATCTCCAACACTATAGAAATAATCTTTGGAGCCTCACAATAGTCTTGGCACTCAGAAGATCTGAGCAGAGGATAAATTGGGTATATCATCTTCATTCATTGTCAGCTCATAACCCAGTTCAATTACATAGCTGTCAACTACTACCATCACTGTTCATTTAAATTTATTAACTGGTAGGCGGTCCCTTACAGAGAGCACTAAAGAAATTACTTATGTGTGTGAAGATCTACTTTAAAAATATTTTTTTGCATTGCTTCCTGCATATTTCTATTACTTCTCCAGTATCAAGACGCAAGATGCATGCAATTCTGATAGTCTATATCCCTTTGTTGATATTACTCATATATTCAGCTATATATAAAAAAAAATGGATCCATCCTTTAGAACTCTTGGTTATTTGATGTGTCATGGTTTACTCTTTCAATGAAACAATTGATTATCAGTGTGGGATTCCTTTTGATTAATTGCCAAATTAATTGTCTCCTCCTTTTATACATGTTAATTGGCAGTAATTATAAATGGTGGTTTAGATTCCAGTGCTTCTTCCTATTCTAAGTTAGTGCCATATGGGTTCATATGTAATGCTTAGATTTTAGAATTAATCAAGATCATTGTATTTATTTTGCAAGGTTCCTCATGATGAGCTATCATTACACATCATTTACGGAATAATCACACTATGTTTCAGTTGTTCTAGCAATCTCTTGCAAAAAGTCCCCATTCATTACACTATCGGCAATATATGATAGGGAATCCTTTCGAGGAATATTATAATTTCATGCTTACCTTGTTGTGCATTATAGATTAATACTACGATTTCCATTGTCATCTTGAAGCATCTCAAATTCTTCTTCAAAGGCATTTAATCCATCCCATGTACTTTGAGAAGTTGGTTCATATACCAATCAAAAGGTAAACCTCTTGGGTGGTTGGAAAAGACCATAGCTAATATATTGTATTGTCCTAGGCATTTTCTATTCAATCATTTCACAAAGATTACAATGCCTTAACAGATCCTCCAATCCATTACCTATAATATTAGACAACTTCTACAGTTTCTACACTAGGGCTTGATGGTGGAGTCCCCATGGTTTTGTTCTAATGTAAACCTAGTGCCTAGAACCTAATCATCAAGGAGTTTGATTTGAACATTTTGGTGCTCCTCTGGCACTTTCAGCCACATGGAATCCTCTACTCTTCCTACAACTTTAATTTTCCGCACACCTATTTTGCCTCCAGATTCTCTTATATGCATTCCAATCTTTAGCCCTAAAGTTATTGGCTCAATTTATTCTTCAATACCACAAAGGTTTTTCTCATATGCCTCTTCTTAGTTGTTGTTAAGGTTCTATTGATTCTTCTTCACACCAAACTTGCCTCTACTTTACTATCAATAAAAGAGTATTTATTATCCTTCAAATGTAGAGTTGTAAATTGTACTCCTTTAATTAATGAGTCCAATTTCACTCTCTCCTAGCACTAAACATAGTGCGATTAAACACCCAACAAAGCATCACACCAAATGGGACACCAATCACATAGTAACTCCCAATATTGATTTCAGCAACGTAGGATTTCCAGCCTGATCCCACTGCTACCCATGTGTAAAAATCAATTCAAAGTTAATACATAGGGTGGTAGATATATGTCTTTTAGGACAAGTTTTTTGAATGTATATATATCTCGTCTATTGAGATTTCCAATTTTTATCATCTCGCACATATGGAGTTCATTGGCATACATCTCACCTACATGATTTCCTTACTTCTATGGACTAGAGTTTGCCCAAATTGAATTGATGTACGGGCATGCATCACACTTATGAAATTGTCCAAATTGTATAAAATTTTTATGTTTTGAATGAAATTTTGCTTCACATATTGTTGTTGTGTGTTTAGATACCACTATTTCTTCTTTTGATATTTTCCTCTAAATTTACAAAATAATTCAGATAAATATAACTTCACATTAATTGATTTCTTGAAAGTTCCCACTCTGTAAAATATATCAACATTGAAAAATATATAAAACATTTTCATATTAATAATCCTTTTACAAGTTCTTTCTCTCACTATAACTATCCAAGTCCCTCCAACCAATTCGAGAATCAAGAGCTCACACCTCCCCATTCCATCTAGCCAGCTCAATGGGAAATTCAGGTCCATTATTGACATGGTGTGCTAACGGGGGCTCTCTTTTAGATTTTTAATGTATTTTCATTGTAAACCTTCTAGAAATATTTAAGTGCCTTCAAGAAAGGTGTGTTATCAAAATGATTATAAGGCCATGAATGAACATATCTTACTTCTTCCTTATTAACTCTTATCGTGTTATTCTTTTGTACCTTCACAAACTTTTATATGGAAATTTCCATCGTCACTATTATAACTCTCTATTTAATGTTTGCTGATATGCGACATGATGTTGTGATGTGCTTCACATTTTCTTTGGCTGGAAACTTCCCATAACTATCTATCACCAACACCTCTAACGAACTGGAAATTTGTAATCCTTCTATTTTCCTCAAAAATAACAATACAGTAGCCCTACCCTTCCAACTTCATCTTCAATGGCAGATCCAAGCCAAGGCTGAATCCACCTAATATAGACTATACAGAGTAAACTTTTTTTTAGTTAGCTTCAAACAGATGCCCTGTAACAGCCATAAAATAAGGGCCCATAATTATTAAATTGATACATTGGGCAGCCCACAATCCATCTTCAAATCCCTCTATCCAATTTTCCACCCACAGACCTGCAAATCAATTCATGGCATAACAAATCTGAGAACTGCATTGCTTCTTACTAGGCAGCAAAAAAGTCACAAAATTGTCCTAAAAGATATATATCTACCACCTTGTGTACTAACAACTACCCATTACCTGTGGTGACCAATTTACAAATTAGAATTGACATACTTTAGCAAAGGGCAAGTCACATTCTAAGAAATTCCGGTGAAGCAATGTTCCTAAATAGTCCAGTACTGTTCTTTGATACTATTTATACAAACATTGAATATACTAAGACAAAGCACGGGCCAAGCATTGGATAAATATTGACAGATCAAATATATAATAGGCCTCGTTTGGTTGCCGGAATACATTGGGAATTGGCAGTGGGAAATCCAATTTTGAGCCTAATCCGTCGTTTGGGTTGCAAATATGAATACGTATGTATATGTATGTATGTATATGTATATATATATGTATGTATATGTATATATATATATATATATAAATGTATGTATATGTATATATATGTATATATATGTATGTATATGTATGTATATGTATATATATTTTAAATGTATATGTTTATGTATGTATGTATATGTATATATATGTATGTATATGTAGATGTATATGTATAATAATCTCACTAATTTGAATAGAAATAAACCCGTGCTGCAAAGGGAAGCAAAAAATGCAAACCCTAGTAAGAATCCCCAAAATATAAACTCTAATACTCGACGGACCCGACGCCCAATTAAATGGTCCATCGTTTGGGTTGCAAATATGACTATGTATGTATATGTATGTATGTATATGTATATATATATATGTATGTGTTGGTAAACAGATTTTTCTTCTTTGTTATAACTCTAATATGCCCAAATATGAAGAAACAATTGAATACAACTGTTGGGAAATTATAATTGCATACTAATTTCCCTCTGAATTTAAAGGTACAGCTCCCTTATATGAATTATTTTCAGTGAATTTTGATCTTTCCTAATCTAACAGGGGTATGTTCCTAACCCAAGAATAGAAGAGGTAAACCAAGATAAACCCAGTCAAGAAATAGCTTAGGCGGGATGAATTGAACTCTAAATCTAGCCAACTCTGAGATTTCATCAATCAGATTAACTCCCAAAACTGGTGATGCATGAACTTCTACTGAAAATACAGATGCAAGAATAAAGATTAATGATGAAATGACAATGAATCAATCTATATCACAGGAACGTTTCCCAAACTTAAGATAACAACAAATTTTCCCCTTAGCTGATTATATCAAGTCATAATACAGAACTCTAGTTCGAATATAGATTATAAACCTAACTTCAAATAAACATTCGAATTCAATAGAAAGATAAATGCAATGCAATGGAACAGATAAAATAATGGCATTCAGACATACAAATTTGACTTAGCAAAATGCTATCTTTCACACAAAAATTTAGCCGACCTTTGTATTGATTTTGGAAATAATACATATAGAGTCCCAGATTAGACTGTTACAAAAAGGGGGTAACCAAAATGGTTCAACTTCCCCAACCAGAAATGATAATCAAAGTTTTATCCATTACAATATTATCAAAAATAGTACAAGAGAGAATCTAGCTAAGCATCATTTTTCTTCCCCTTGTCTAATTTGGCCCTATAAGCTGTGACAACAGTGATGACTTGGAGGATCTCTTTGTGCTTGTTGACGTAGACGTTGGTATATCAGATGAGCCACCTGGAATGTTCTTTGGCCAGAGTCTTGACTACATCTGTCCGATCTTTCAGCTCTTCCATAGCCCTGAAGATACATCCACTCAATTGTTAGAGTTCTGGAACCTTATCTAAATGAGAAGAAGACTGGTCTACAAGATTATGCATATAATCAGAGAATGAATTCTGCATTTTAGTCACTCCGATCAGTTCTTTGCCTTGACCACTTGTTTGTGATTCTGTGTGAAGCTCGATGAGGAGTTTAAAATCTTTGTTATGCTCTTCCTTGACCTTGACATCTGTCTGTTGCAATCCAACCTCTGCTTGGATGATCATCTTGATCTTGAACTCTAGACTTTGAAGCCATTTGATCAAAGGTTCATCTCCCTTTTGTAAAATCTTATCCTTTAGTGCCTCCTTAGTCTTCATCTTTACTGCCACATGCAACATCACTATGCATTCCTGACACCTCACCCTTTCTTCTGTGAGAGTCTACATATTTTTACCAATGTTATTTCTCTCAAATTCCATCCTTAGAAGAGCATTACCCAATTGCTCAATAATTGCTAATCCTTCAGACTCTAGCCTCTCGATCCATCTTTTGCCAATCTGTCTGAAATTTTGATCTTCTTGCAGCTTAGCTATGATGGCTTGGTTTTCCGTAGCACTGGGATCAAAGGTGGTTTGGGTGCTGGGAATGCTTACAATCAGAGTGAGGAGCTATCTGATGAAGTTGATTAGCTTAGCCACTTCTACCTTAAGTTGAACCTTGGCATTCTTGAGATCCTCGAGCTCTTCCTCTATCACCACATTAGTAGATTTCCACCAGTCCACCTTGGTGTCATGACGAGCCAACCCCATATCAAATGACTGCAAGTAAAAGTCTGAAGCAGTCATATATTCAAATCTACCTTCCTTAGTTGGCTTGGCCACTTCTATAGTGAAGTGCCCAGTCTCAGGATCACGACCCAGAGTAGACATCATCTTTACTCTCTTCTTCTTGCTTGTAGTGACTTTGGGCTGAAGGGCCCGTGAAAGAGTGTCTTTGCTGGAATTTCCTTATTTCGCCCTCTTCCTCTTGTATTCCAGATTATTTTCTATCCATGACTCTATGCTGGTAACTTTGTTGGCAGAAACCAACTCCTCAATGAACAACTTCCTTATGACTGGGGGAGTAGCTTTTGGTCTGGAAGTAAATGGGTTCAGTGAAGTAGGGGAAGATGAGATTAATTTGAAAACTTGAGCAACCTCCTGTTGCTTCCCGACCTCTTTATCTAATTTTTTAGTGGAGGTACTAGAGCTATCCTATCCTACTTCAACTATAATAGGGGATCCTCACCTTGGAGTCTCTTGGGTAGAGGTCCCGACGTGGGTATCCACAAAATTAGCTTTAACTGGCCCCTCGAGCTCTACATCTTTAGTGAGCTCAACTATAGATTTGACTGGGTCTATAGAGACTGCTTCTTCCATTGCTCCAATGTCTGGAAGATGGCCCTCTCCACAAGTCTTCTCTAATGAGATTTCCTTCTCAGGAGGTTCATATCCTTCTCCCATCGGTTGGGTTGATCCTTTAGCAGTGGTTGGAATCATTTCCAATGAAGTTTCTATAGCGCTAGAAGTATCCTTTGCCAGGGTTCACTGAGCGGGAGGCTTCCTTTCTGACCTCTTCCTTCGGCCTACAGTCCATTCAACCCATTGTTTTGTCCTTTTGAAAATGCCACCCATTAGAGTCTGCAAGTCACTGATGGCTTGATCTAGCATGGGCTCGGAACTGATGGGAGTGAAATTTATCTTCCTTAGATATGTATTATCATACATGTGGTTGCCATCATCTTCTAGCCCCTCCACTCCAATGTTAACTTTGAACCTTTTGATTTGTTCAATAGTTAACCGGGCATAGAACCACTTCCTACTCTCCAAATCATCTTTACAATTGGCCCAGTAGTCTTCAATATCATTAACATGATGAATAGCATGTCTCATTTGCAAGACATCTCTGGCATAATTCACTGGATCATACTGCAGCCTTAGGACATCATAGGTTTCCAAAGAAAACCTCTTTGAGAATGTCTTTAGAACATTCTTCGCCTCCAACCGGGATGCACAACTATAAGCTCCAACAGTTATGGGGAAGTCGTAGCCCTTCTTCCTAGCATCAACACAGATTAAATTCACTTGGAGTGCTTGCCTCATCACCTCGATCAACATGATCATAGCGGTAGGATACCTAGGTAGCTTCAAAGGGAAGTCATCAAGACCTGCAAGATGAAGGTATGAGAAATCTCTAAATTGAGTAAAATAGCATTCCAATTGGATGATAAAAGCCATGGATTTAGGAGAAAATATTCTCTCTAGACAACCTTGTAGTTCCCTGCACAATCTCATTGTAAATGCATCATTAACTCTGAGATAATCAGCATAACTGTTATGTAGTTGTAAACAAGGGAAAAATTCATAGCTCTTTACATCTTCTGGAAATTCCTCTAACCTAGGAAGCCCTAGCTAAATTTGAATTGTAGCCAGAATATACAAAAGAACTGAGGACATGTAGAACTCATCTTGATGATTAGCTCTATTTAGGGCATCTAAGAGGTTCTGACTTACCATAAGGGCCCAATCAATGAAGTGATTTTGGGAGAAGATTACTTGAACCAGGAAGAAATATCGTTTGACAAAATTCAGGCATTGCTCTCACCTCTGATTCTGTGAAGTAATACCAAAATATCCACAATCTCTGGCTTTAGGTTTGTACCATATAATGTTTTGGGCAACTTGCCCTTGGCGCTCTTTGGTTCTTGAAACCACGACTTCATGATCTCCTTCTTCCACATGGTCCTCTTTGCTGTATATTTAGAAACCGCCCGAATGTACCTCATTTCTAAATACTCGACTTGTTCTCGAATAAAGAGAGAATTTTGGATGAAATCTCTATCAATAGAGAGAAGCACTGTGTCTTGGGGTAGAAGAATTTTCTTGGTGTCTAGGTTGTATCGAGCTATACTTTCTCAAAATAGCTCAGGAGCTTGAACTGCTATTGGAAAATCGACAGCTTTGACTAATCCTCTCTCCTTAAGCTTCTCAATAATAGGATGCATTTGATCCACCTTCAATCTATTTTGGAATTTCTACATATCGAAGAACTTCAATGAAGTGTCCAAGATCTTATGCCAGTTGGAGGTGATGCCATTCATTCCGTCGAATCCCATAAATCTGGAAACCATGCTTTGAATGATTTGATTCAAGGATTAGGAAAATATCTTAAGAATGTAGGGGCAAAGAATAACTAATATCAGAGGCTTCAAATTCAGACAATTTGGCAAACAAATGGTGGCTCCTGTTCACAACTTTCAACTGATTTTATAACTTTTTAATTCTTACCGTTTAATGCCTGACTTCCCATGCCACACGAATGGAAAGACCCCAACATTAATGAAAAAGTTTGTTATGAAGTAAAATGAATTTATTTGAATTAATTTCTTTACTCCCATGGGCCGTTAAGAAACATCTTTTCACTTTAGTAACCGTAACGGTAACTTTCTTGAAGTAGCGAAAAATTACTTTTCTGCTTCTTTTCTGGGCGGAGAGATGCTTTTGGAGTGATCTCTATTTGAAAATCTGCCAAAGGATAAATTTGACCTATCGGGGTGAAAAAATGACATGCGTTGATTTCATCGGTCTTCTTTATATCTTGGATTTCTTATGAGATAGAGTCTACCTCAAAAATCCTTCATTTTAATGATTTGGCAGAAAATGCACTCTGTAGGTCGAAACCCGCTTGTTGGAGCAGTGGAGAAGCCATTTTCTTCTTTTCCGCCTATAAGCTTACACATTGAATCTTTCTTTACCCAATCATCACTTTGCTTGAAATAGGTTCAATCTAAATTCTCAAAGCTTTCTTATTCCCAAATTTCTCATTTTCAACCTTTATTGACCTCTGATACTCTTAGGTTTGTTAATATCGGAAAATGCACTCTGCAGGTGATTTTTCACCATGGCGAAGCTCAAAACCAATTTCTCGCCAATGCTACAAAATGAAGAGTTATGGCTAAATACTTCAACTGCATATAAGACTAACGTTAGAATTATTCGAACCATGGCCTTTACCAAATTGGGAACTTAACCTACCCAATGAATACATGATCTTAGATACAGATTCCCTCCAGCTCACAAAAGAGGAGTCAATTTTGGGAAATCCAATAAAGGCCTCCTAGCCTAAGGGGATAGCTAGACTTAGACTCAGGACTTACATAAAGTTTTCAAGACTACTACTACACATTAAACATCCACTTTTGTCTTTAGGTATGCAGACCAAAAGTGGGGCAACAGCTGGCTCTGTCTGGGGACTTGGACATTCACATGTCTAAGCGAGGAACTCAAGTCTCTAGTTTCACAAATTTCAATAAAAGGCGGCTCACAACAAAAACTAAAGCAAGACATGGAAAGGAAAGTAGAAAGGAAACCTAACTAGGAAAAAAAAAATAGGAACTAAACGTAACTATAGTACAATACAGGTGTTACCTATTTTCAATTCAGGTCTGATAGAGTTTCAAATCCTGACCATCATACGTTATGGGTAGTGCCTCACCATCTGGATGTGTAAATTTAAAAGAATTCTTCTCAAATTCTTGATGTATCTTGAAAGGTGCTTTCCATAGTGTTTCAAATTTTATGTGCATGCCTTTGGGTACCCTGCGCTTGTCCCATAACAACACCATGTCTCCCTCCATAAATTTTCTTGGTCTGCTCTTTTTGTCAAAAAAGTTCTTCACACACATTTGGTACCGTGTGATATGATCAACCATTTTTTCCCTTTCTTCTTCCAGTTTGTTCGGGTACAGAATCCTCTTTTCTAAACTGTCTTGGTATATGCCATCCTCCACTGTTGTTCTCAGTTTGCAAGTCACTAACTCTAATGGTAATGGAAGACTGGATTCTACCCCATAAATGAGTTCAAAAGGAGATATACCAATGGCTCTTTTGGGAGTCACTCTATATGGCTTCATATATTTTCTTATGCCAGGTTCTCTAGTTATCTGCCACAAGCTTTTTCATGATGTTTACCAAATTTTTATTGTTGGACTTAGCTTGACCGTTCCCTTGAGGGAAGTAATCAGACGAATGACTGAACATGATACCATACTAAAAGAAAAATTTAGTAATTTATTGAGAGGAAAAGTATGCGGCATTATCCATAACTAACTTAATAGGCACACCAAACCTTACTAGAATGTTTTCTTTAATAAACTCACATACCACTTCCGAAGTAGTTCTTTTGGTTTCTTTTTCCTCCACCCATTTCATGAAGTAATCAGTTGCAGTGATTATGTAGGTATGACCCGCACTAGATGTGGGATTTATAGGACCAATAAAATCAAGACCCCACTACTGAAAAGGACCCTTAATTATCACTGGTCTCAAGGGAAGCACTGCCAGCTGAGGCTTTCCAGTAAACATTTTGCATTTTTCACATCTCGCTACCCAATGGTAAGAATCTCTAAACATTCATGGCCATTAATAATACTGTATCAAGATCTTGAATGCAGTGACTGATGAGGAGAAGTGCCCTCCACAGGCTTCATCATGAAACACCTTTAATAGCTTCTCTTGTTGTTGTCTGTCGACACACTGAAGGAAAGTTCCATCTATAGATCTCTTATACAATCTATCCTCCAAATTACATATTTAGAAGCTTTTAGTTTTAGATCTCTCCTTTTCTTTGAATTTAACCCTTCAGCGTATGTCAGGAAATACACAATGTTTTCAAACCAAGGTTCTTGCATACTTACTGCAAAAACCAAATGCGTAGCTTCTAGATTTTTGTCTGCTTACTTTTCCGCCATCGCCTTGCATAGTGAATTCCCTCTCACCAACTTGGTGGGCTTGATCTCTATGTCATATTTTGGGGTCTTAGCCACCCATGCTCCTCTGTTATTGCATCCTACATCCTATTGAGTCAATATACTTTTTACTGCAATATTGGGCACATACACTAGAGAGTGAGTGTAAAATGTAAAATCTGAAATTCTTTAAAGCCTTTATGACTGCGAAAGTGTGCTTTTCAGTCTGAGAGTATCTCAGTTCATGATTTTTCAGAGGTGTGCTCATAATAGCAATGGGAGCTTGAATTGCCTCCTCATTTTCCTACATTAGGATGGCCGCTAGAGTATGTTCAGAAGAATAACAATAGATTATGAAATCTTTCTTATAATTTGGGTGACATAACACATGAGCATTAGCTATGGTGTCCTTTATGCTTTTGAAAGCTTGTTTACCTGGGTCATTCCACTTGAAAATCACATTTCCCTTCATCATGTCCACTATGCATTTGGTAATCTCAAAAAAATGTGGAATGAACCTCCTGAGAAGATTCTTATTTCTCCGTTCTTCTTCCTCATAGGTACTATATTCGCTACCCAGGTAGAATGGTGGATAGGGTATATGATCCTTGCTTTGAGAATTTTATCAACTTCCTTGAATATGGAATCAACAACTTTGGGGTTGTAATTCCTTTGTTTTTGTCTGAATGGAGTTGCTTCACGTTTTAAGGGAATCTGGTGTTTGAATTTCCCGTTCATAAAAATTTTAAAATCTTCATAACTCCAGGAAAAAACATCTTGGTATTCTAGGAAGAGTTTCCTGGCTTCTTTCCTTTCCTCTTTAGTACAACATTTCCTGATGTTGATCATCTTGAGATTTTTCTCAGTTCCTATGCTCATTCCCTCATATTCACCAGTGGTAGGACCTCTCTTGATTCTCTTCTTCTTAACAAAGGTGTCATGCCTATTGAAAAGATTTTCAAGAGTGACCAAATGGCGAGGAATGATATTACCTTGTAACTGGATGACATTTGATTTATCCTTATTTTTCTTGTCCTGACGGTCTCTTTCAGTTCTGTTAGGGACATCTTTATGGAAGTCACCACCACTCTCCAGAAAGAGAAGGAGATTCTGATCATCTTTGAACACTTGTCAATCTTCTAAATTATCGAGCACAGATGGTTGATATACAATCTCCACTTGGTACTTCTTAGCTTTGAATTTTGGGTGAGGGAGGAGTAGCGAAGCTGACACAACCAAGGATTCTACCTTGGAGTTTAATTCTCTCAGCACAGATTCAATAAAGAATGCATCTAGTGCCTCTATTTCATCCCATACTCTGTTTCTATAATTTTTTAATATGTGATTTTTTACAGAGTATTGATTCTTGACTTGACGTACGATTAGCTCAGCATCACCACGAGCTCTCAAGATCTTCACACCCTTTTCCTTTGCAGAAGTAATCCATTACAGGAGGGCTTCATACTTGGCAGTATTGTTGGTGTTCTTGAAATCCAATTTATAAGTCATGGGCTCACATACTCCATCTGGTGATATCAAGACCACACCTGCACCAGATCTTGGCGATGCGGGACTGCTATCAAATTCAAGAGTCCAAATCTGTGGTGGTATTTCTTTGGTGGAAAGATTATTTTCCTCTACCCTAGGTTCTATTTCTTCATCATGATCATCAATAAACAATATATAGTTACCAAATTCCAATTCTTGATACAAAATTTGGGATTTAGGGTCATCAGATTTCAGTACTGTAAACTTAGCTTTCTCCTCCGGGACCAATTTAATCTTTTTGTTTCCCATTAGGATTAAAGATTGAGACCAATCTAGATTTATCTCCCCTCCAAGGTCTCTGCAAAAACTCCTTCTTAATAGTAAACTATAACTATCAGGTATATCAACAACAAGGATTGTTAGCAACATCTTCTTCTCGGGGTGTGTCGCTAGGGCCACTTGAGCATCTTTAATTTGACCAACCAGGGGTACTTGCTTGGAATCCATAGAGTAACATCTACCATGGGCTTTAGTGAGGGTAAGTCCTAGGGCTTTAGCTATAGTTGATGGCATGACATTATTTGAGGCTCCAGAGTCTATTATGCAATTTCTTAACTTGCAACCATTAATATATAATGACACATAGAATGGGTCAGGCTTTTGTCCTGGGAAAGTAGACAAAACAGAAGGTTCCTCTTGCTTATTTGGTTCTACAAATATAGACTCATTTTCTATGGTAGTCCTGACATCTTGGTTTAACTCTGGATTCCCTTCTTTACAGTAATCTACTAGCTTTTGTAGTTCTATGGGATTAGACTTAAGGTATTCTATAGGAGAAATCTGAATTCTGAAATCTCTACAGAATTGAATAATGTCAAAAGAGCTTTTCTCCTTACCTGGTTGTAGAATTGTCACTCCTTGATTTGCCTACTTAGAATAGGAGGTAGATGCCTCGTTATTTTTAAGTGGAGGTGTTGAAGCAGGGCTTTTATCCTTCTGACTCCGGGTCAAGACTGTATAAGAGGTCCCGTCTATGGTAGTGTAACATGTTGCTTCTTGCTCTGAATCTAATTCATACTCTAAATATAAGTTTTTAGATTCTCCATGCGAGTATGAATCTGGTTCAACTCTGGACACCCCAACATTCCACTCATCAGTCTGATGCATTTGCCAAGCGCGAGCTACATCGGGGCAGCTCTCTCCATCGTGATCTATAGTTAGGTGGAAGACACACATGTTTCCTTTTTTAGGAGGAGCTTCTATAGCTAGCCTCTGTGGTGGAGCAGTCAAATGTAACGCCTTTCCATTGACATTCCTCCCTTCGTTGTTTCTCCCAGGTTTCTCCTAAAAGTTTCCCTGGTAGGGATTATTAAGTCTGGGGAGTTGCCTCTTGAAGGCAATGAATTCATTAGACAATTTTTGAATCATCTCATTTGATGATGTAGTATTGCTAATACTGGCTCTAGATTGTATCTCTCTTTTCCATTTCTCAGATTAGATCATATGGTCTTCAAGTTCTACAATAGTTCTCTGTGTGGCATCCAAATTTGCAGGGTTCACCCTTCTTAGATCATAGCACTTATGAAGAATGTTTTCAAATTTCCCGTTGTAGGCCTGTTAGCTATTGGGATACGATTTACGAGCTTATTGAATTTAGCTATAAAATCCCTCATACTGATAGAAGGTTCTTTCTTCATAGAAGTTAGTTGTGTCAATAGGGAATGCTCGTCTTCAGCAGTTTTAAACCTTCTTTCAAAGGTAGCTCTCATGGAAGCCCAATCTATGATAGAAGAATTAGGTAAATGGTGAAACCAATTGGCAACACCCTCATCAAGGGTCTCAATAAATAATCTGATGGCCACAGCCTCCTCTCGTACTGCTAGGATATTGACTGAAGCAAAGAATGCACCAATGTGCTCGTCTGTGGATACTTTCCCGTCTCCAGAAAATTTGGGAAAGTTCTTTCTAGATCCTGAAGGAAGATGATTATATGATGATAATTGCAGAGGTCCGACTGCGGTGGCCCAAGGAAGTGCCATAGATACTTGGGGTAGATAGGGTGTTAGGTTGATAATAGGAGGGGAAACTACTCTGCGTAAAGTTAACACTTGGCAGGTGGTGGACAACTGAGTAGTTTGTTTAGGAGGTGAAGAAGGTCTACTTTGGCTCCTTGCAGTTTTGTTTCCTCAGTGAGGTACTTTTAAAAGAGAAAAGTTAATATCTGCAAGTCTCCCAAAGACTGGGTCTATGCTACCTTCTTTCCTTGTACTCCTGAGAAACCTTTTAGGCTCCAGGTTTTCAACTAATTCTGTGGCCTAGCTTCATGCTTTGCTTGGCATTGTGCCCTTCTTAGATTTCTCCTCCGGGTGGCTCCTTCAAGTGCTTCTGCTCTAGCTTCTTTTGTATCTCCAGACAAAGTATTCAGTGAGGAAATGAGGTCCTCTTGATTGTCTTGGAATCCAAGATTTAGTTAGAGTGCAGGAATTATATTTTCATGGGGAAGCACCATCTTTCCTCATGATATGCTTCTGGTATAACAACTGTTTGTTTCCCTAGCAGAGTTTCCAAAAGTCTGTTGGTAAACAGATTGTTCTTCTTTGTTATAACTCTAATATGCCCAAATATGAAGAAACAAATGAATACAACAGTTGGGAAATTATAATTGCATACTAATTTCCCTCTGAATTTAAAGGTACAGCTCCCTTATATGAATGATTTTCAGTGAATTTTGATCTTTCCTAATCTAACAGGGGTATGTTCTTGACCCGAGAACAGAAGAGGTAAACCAAGATAAACCAAGACAAGAAATAGCTCAGGCGGGATGAATTGAACTCTAAATCTAGCCAACTCTGAGATTTCATCAATCATATTAACTCCCAAAACTGGTGATGCATGAAATTCTACTGAAAATGCATATGCAAGACTAAAGATTAATGATGAAATGATAATGAATCGATCTATATCACAAGAACGTTTCCCAAACTTAAGATAACAACATATTTTCCCCTTAGCTGATTGTATCAAGTCATAATATAGAACTCTGGTTCGAATACAGATTGTAAACCTAACTTCAAAGAAACATTTGAATTCAAAAAAAAGATAAATGCAATGCAATGGAATAGATAAAACAATGGCATTCAGACATACTAATTTGACTCAGCAAAATGCTATCTTTCACACAAAAATTTAGCCAACCTTTGTATTGATTTTGGAAATAATACATATAGAGTCCCAGATTGGATTGTTACAAAAAGGGGGTAACCAAAACAGTTCAACTTTCCCAACTTGAAATGATAACCAAAGGTTTATCCGTTACAATATTATCAAAAATAGTACAAGAGAGAATCTAGCTAAGCATCATTTTTCTTCCCCTTGTCTAATTTAGCCCTGTAAGCTGTGACAATAGTGATGACTTGGACAAGCTCTTTGTGCTTGTTAACATGGATGTTGGTATATCAAATGAGCCACCTGGAATGTTCTTTGGCCAGAGTCTTGATTGCATTTGTCTGATCTTTCAGCTCTTCCATAGCCCTGAAGATACATCCACTCAATTGCTGGAGTTCTGGGACCTTATCTAAATGAGAAGAAGACTGGTGTACCAGATTATGCAGATAATCAGAGAATGAATTTTGCATGTTAGTCACTCTGATCAGTTCTTTGACTTGACCACTTGTCTGTGATTCTGTGTGAAGCCCAATGAGGATTTTAAAATCTTTGTTTTGATCTTTCTTTACCTTGACATCTATCTTTTGCAATCCAGCCTCCGCTTGGATGATCATCTCAATCTTGAACTCTAGAATTTGAAGCCATTCAATTAAAGGTTCATCTCCCTTTTGTAAAATCTTATCCTTTAGTGCCTTCTTAGTCTTCATCTTTACTGCCACATGCAGCATCACTATACATTCATGACACCTCACCCTTTCTTCCATGAGAGTCTGCATATTTTTACCAATGTTATTTCTCTCAACTTCCAGCCTTAGAAGAGCATTACCCAATTTCTCGATAATTGCTAATCCTTCAGACTCTAGCCTCTTGATCCATCTTTTTCCAATCTGTCTGAAATTTTGATCTTCTTGCAGCTTAGCTATGATGGCTTGGTTTTCTGCAGCACTGGGATCAAAGGTGGTTTGGGTGCTGGGAACACTTGCAATCAGAGTGAGGAGCTGTCTGATGAAGTTGGTTAGCTCAGCCACTTCTTCCTTAAGTTGAACCTTGGTAGTCTTGAGCTCCTCGAGCTCTTCCTCTATCACCACATTAGTAGATTTCCAGTAGTCCACCTTGGTGTCATGACAAGCCAACTCCATATCAAATGACTACAACTGAAATTCTAAAGCAGTCATATCTTACTATCTACCTTCCTTAGTTGTCTTGGCCACTTCCATAGTGAAGTGCCCAGTCTTAGGATCACAACCCATAGTAGACATCATCTTTACTCTCTTTTGCTTGCTCGTAGTGACTTTGGGCTGAAGGGCCCGTGACAAAGTGTCTTTGCTGGAATTTCCTTCTTCCGCCCTCTTCCTCTTGTGTTCCAGAGTATTTTCTATCCATGACTCTGTGCTGGTAACTTTGTTGGTAGAAACCAACTCCTCAATGAACAACTTCCTTATCACTAGGGGATTAGCTTTTGGTCTGGAAGTAAATGGGTTCAGTGAAGTAGGGGAAGAGGAGATTAATTTGACAACTTGAGCAACCTCCTATTGCTTCCTGACCTCTTTATCTGATTCTATAACAGAGGTACTAGAGCTATCCTCTCCTACTTCAACTATAACAGGGGATCCTCGCCTTAGAGTCTCTTGGGTAGAGGTCCTGACTTGGGTATCCATAACAATATCTTTAACTAGCCACTCAGGCTCTGCAGCTTTAGTGAGCTCAACTATAGATTTGATTGGGTCTGTAGAGACTACTTCTTCCGTTGCTCCAATGTCTAGAAGAGGGCCCTCTCCACAAGTCTTCTCTAATGAGATTTCCCTCTCAGGAGGCTCATCACCTCCTCCCGTCGGTTGGGTTGATTCTTTAGCAATGGTTGGAATTATTGCCGATGAAGTTTCTACAGTGCTATAAATATCCTTTGCCAGGGTTCGCTGAGTGGGAGGCTTCCTTTCTGACCTCTTCCTTTGGCCTGCGGTCCATTCAACCCATTGTTTTGTCCTTTTGAAAATGCCACCCATTAGAGTCTTCAAGTCACTGATGGCTTGATCTAGCATGGGCTTAGAACTGATGGGAGTGAACTTTATCTTCTCCAGATATGTATTATCATACATGTGGTTTCCATCATCTTCTAGCCCCTCCACTGCAATGTTAACTTTGAATCTTTTGATTTTTTCAATAGTTAATCGGGCGTAGAACCTCTCCCTACTCTCCAAATCATCTTTACAATTGCCCCAGTAGTCTTCAATATCATTGACATGATGAATAGCATGGCTCATTTGCAAGACATCTCTAGCATAATTCACTAGATCGTACTGCGGCCTCATGACATCATAGGTTTCCAAAGAAAACCTCTTCGAGAATGTCTTTAGAACATTCTTAGCCTCTGACTGGGATGCACAACTATAAGCTCTGACAGTCATGGGGAAGTCATAGCCCTTCTTCCTAGCATCAACATAGATTAAATTCACTTGGAGTGCTTGCCTCATCACCTCGATCAACACGATCATATCGGTAGGATACCTGGGAAGCTTCAAAGGGAAGTCATGAAAACCTGCAAGATGAAGGTATGAGAAATCTCTGAATTGAATAAAATAGAATTCAAATTGGCTAATAAAAGCCATGGATTCAGGAGAAAATATCCTCTCTGGACAACCTTGTAGTTCCCTACACAGTCTCATTGTAAACGCATCATTAACTCTGAGATAATTAGCATAACTATTATGTAGTTGCAAAGAATGGAAAAATTCATCTCTTTACATCTTCTGGAAATTCCTCTAACCTAGGAAGCCCTGGCCAAATTTGAATTGTAGCCAGAATATACAAAAGAACTGAGGACATGTAGAACTCATCTTGATGCTTAGATCTATTTAGGGCATTTGAGAGGTTCTCACTTACCATAAGGGCCCAATCAATGAAGTGATGTTGGGAGAAGATTACCTGAACCTAGAAGAAATGTCATTCGAAAAAATTAAGTGCGTCACTCTCACCTCTGATTTTGTGAAGTAATACTAGAATATCCATAATCTCTGGATTCAGGTTTGTACCATATAATTTTTTGGGCAACTTTCCCTTGGCGCTCTTTGGTTCTTGAAACCACAACTTCATGATCTCCTCCTTCCACATGGTCCTCTTTGCTGTATATTTAGAAACTGCCCGACTGTAAGTCATTTCTAAATACTCTTCTTGTTCTGGGATATAGAGAGAATTTTGGACAGACTCTCTATAAATAGAGAGAAGCACTGTGTCATCGGCCAGAAGAATTTGCTTTGTGTCTGGGTTGTATTAAGCTATACATTCTCGAACCAGCTCAGGAGCTTGAACTGCTACTGGAAAACTGACAACTTTGACTAACCCGCTCTCCTTAAGCTTCTTAGTAATAGGATGCATTTGATCCAACTTCAATCTATTTTGGAAGTTTTGCATATCGAATAACTTCACTGAAGTGTCTGAGATCTTATGCCATTTGGAGGTGATGCCATTCATTTTGTCGAATCCCATAAATATGGAAGCCATGCTTTGAATGATTTGATTCGGGGATCAGGAAAATCTCTTAAGAATGCAGGGGCAAAGAATAACTAATATCAGAGGCTTCGAATTCAAATAATTTGGTGAAAAAATGGTGCCTCATTATCGCAACTTTCAATTGATTTTATAAATTTTGAATTATTACTGTTTAACGCCTGACTTCCCGCACCACACGAATGAAAAGACCCCAACATTAATGAAAAATTCTGTTATGAAGTAAAATGACTTTATTTGAATTAATTACTTTCCTCACACGGGCTATTAAGAAACATCTTTTCACTTTAGTAACTGTAATGGTAACTTTCTTGAAGTAGTGGAAAATTACTTTTCTGCTTCTTTTCTGGGTGGAGAGATGCTTTTGGAGTGCTCTCTGTTCAAAAATCTGCCAAAGGAGAAATTTGATCTATCAGGGTGCCAAAATTACATGCATTGATTTCATCAGTCTTCCTGATATCTTGGATTTCTTATGAGATAGATTCTACCTCAAAAATACTTCATTTTAATGATTTGGCGGAAAACGCACTCCGCAGGTCGAAACCTGCTTGTTGGAGTAGTGGAGAAGCCATTTTCTTCTTTTCTGCCTGTAATCTTACACATTGAATCTTTCTTTACCTAATCATCCCTTTGCTTGAAATAGGTTCAATTTGAATGGCCAAAGCTTTCTTATTCCTGAATTTCTCATTTTCAACCTTTATTGACCTCTGATACTCTTAGGTCTATTAATTGCAGAAAATGCTCTTTGCAGGTGATTTTTCGCCATGGCGAAGCTCGAAACCAATTTCCCGCCAATGCTACAAAATGAAGAGTTATGGCTAAATACTTCAACTGCATATAAGACTGAAGTTATAAATATTTGAACCATTGCCTTTACCGGATTGGGAACTTAACCTACCCAATGAAAACATGATCTCAGATACAGATTCCCTCCAGCTCACAAAAGAGGAGTCAATTTTGGGAAATCCGATAAAGGCCTCCTAGCCTAAGGGGATAGCCAGACTTAGACTCGGGACTTACATGAAGTTTTCAAGACTACTACTACCCATTAAACATCCACTTTTGTCTTTAGGTATGCAGACCAAAAGAGGGGCAACAGTGTATATATATATATATGTATGTATGTATGTATATGTATATGTATATGTATATATATTTACATGTATATGTGTATGTATGTATATGTATATATATTGACATGTATATGTGTATGTATGTATATGTACATATATGTATGTATATGTATATGCATAACAATGTCACTAATTTGAATAGAAATAAACCCACGCTACAGAGGGAAGCGGAAAATGAAAACCCCAGTCTGAATCCCCAAAATATAAACCCTAATACCCAATGCCCAATTAAATGTTCTGTCGTTTGGGTTTCAAATATGAATATGTATGTATATGTATGTATGTATATGTATATATATATGTATGTATATGTATATATATGTGTATATATATGTATGTATATGTAAATATATATTTATATGTATATGTGTATGTATGTATATGTATATATATGTATAATAATCTCACTAATTTGAATAGAAATAAACCCACGTTGTAAAGGGATACAGAAAATGCAAACCCCAGTTAGAATCCCCAAAATATAAACCCTAATACCTGACGGACCTGACACCCAATTAAATGGGGTTTGTAAAAAAGGAAACCTAGAAGATGAAATTGTATTCCACCTCTTGGGTGGGAAGATTGTGCCACTCATTTTGGGGTCAAAATTGAAATTTGGGGTCCAAAACTGGGTTTTCATATTTGCAATCCAAATATGTATGTATATGTGTGTGTATATATATATGTATGTATATTTATATATGTATATATATGTATATGTATGTATATGTATATATATGTATATGTATATGTGTATGTATGTATATGTATATATAGGTATATATATGTATATGTATATATATAGGTATATATGCTAAACAAAACCATTACAAATTTCAAATTTTAAAACATATCATTCTAATTTAAATTCAGGTTTCTATATCAAAAAGATCAAGCTAGAATCTCATGATAGATAAGTCCTTATTCTATTTCAGTAATTAATATACACTCTATCTTTGTGCTTGACTGTGGATATCTCCTCACTGAAATCATTGTGTTTGTCCACATTTCAGGCCATTGATGGATCCTACTGAGAATATTGACATTCTATGATGCGTAGCTATGGAGACCACATACACTCATCTTCTCACAGCTCTTCTTTCTTTGCTTGTCGTAGCCAAAGTAGTGTTCGCCCGAGAAGGCAGTGCACAAATGGGTAAACGAACTAGAAAAGGAAATTCATTTTAAAGAATGGTTATTCATTCCAATGACGTGGATTGTCATGATCAGATTCACATGATCAGGGGAGCCTTCTTTCATCTAGCTAGTATCCTAAGGCTGAAAGGAAGCTTGACAGATACGATACACTTGAAGTTAGAAGAACAACTTGTGATGTTTCTCCACACCCTTGGCCACAATCTGAGGAACCGCAAGATTTCCCACAACTTTGGGCACTTAGGAGAGACAGTCAGTTGATACTTCCACAAGGTCTTGAGGGATATCTTATCACTCCATGAGGATTACTTTATAGAACCTGGACCAAACACTCCTCCTAAAATTAGTGGGAAGGACCATTTCGATCCGTTCTTCAAGGTAATTCTTGTGGTGTTACAAATTTCTTGTATGCATTTATATCCTTATCATATTATTGGTTGACTGTATAATTGATGATTGTATCATATCGTATAGGATTGTGTTGGAGCTATTGATGGAACCCATATACCAGTCGCCGTTGATGTCGACATGCAGGGTAAATATCATGATAGAAAAGGCAACTTGTCGCAAAATGTTATGGGTGTGTGTTCCTTCGATTATATGTTTTAGTACTACCTTGCTGGTTGGGAAGGGTTTGCCACAGATAGGCGTGTTCTAGCTTCAGCTCTGTCAAGAGAAGATCCACTTGTTGTTCCCCTCGGTAAGCAAAATCATAGTTTAATATACTCAAGGGTATAATCAATGTTTCAAGTTTTAAGAATCTACTTTATTTATGTAGCAAAATATTTTCTAGTGGATGCTAGATATCCCAATGCCCTTGGATTTATCACTCCTTATCGGTGTACACATTACCACCTGAAGGAGTTTTCAAGAGAAAATCCAATAAAATCTCCACAAGAGTTGTTCAACCACCGACACTCCTCTCTTAGAAATGCAATAGAGCGTACATATGGTATTCTCAAGTAGTGTTTTCCAATCCTTAGGCATGCCACATCTTATTATATCACGACACAAGCCCATATTGTATTAGCATGTTGCATACTACACAAATTCATTACGATAGAGGATGGTGTTCCATCAGAAATTGGTACCAAAGAGGAAGATGATCATGATGGGATAGATGTACCAATGCTTGAGACATATGGGTTGTCTCAGCATGATAGAGACCAGTGGGCACAACTTTGAGATGATATAGAAAGTACAATGTGGGAAGACTACATATCCAAAGATTAGTTGTACTTTTATGGGTCAATGTGTTTTATTTGAGTAAACTGATGTATGAAAATACTTTGATATACATGATGGTTTCCTTTTTCTTTTGTTCGTATCTGGAAGTATTGGACTTGTATATAATAGTTGTACTTTTATGGATTTTTATATAAATATGTTCCATGTCTATGTTTAAACCATTAACAATAATATGCTTACACCATTAACAAGCCTTTGTACATTGTGAACATTTGATCTAAACCTTGGCATACACAAAACTCATGATGAGCATGGAAGAAACTAGTAACATGAGCCACTTCTCTTCTTCCTCAAAGAATGTACAATGGACCAAAGAGATAGAACGCAAGTTTCTAGACTTGCTCATTGAGCAAGTCCAACTCGGAAGAAAAGGAGATGGGGGATTAAAAAAAGAAGTGTGGACCACCATTGAGACGCAGTTCAACGCAGATATGCACCTCACTCTAACCAAGGACAATTTTAAAAACAAGCTGAAAACATGGAAGCTTGCATATAGAGTGATGAAAGAGGTGAGAAATACAAGTGGTTTCACTTGGAATGAGGCAACTCAATGCATGGATGCTGAGGAGAGTGTGTGGGATGAGCTTTTGAAGGTAGGGTGGTCTTTCTAATGTTTTGATTGAAATATTATTTCCTTCTTATAAAGTTAATAATGAAACACAAAACCTAATCCATTTATTTATGCCAACATGCAGAGGAGAGAGTTCAAAAATGCCAAAGTGTATAAGAGGCAGTCCTTCCAATACTTAAATGAATTGAGTGTAATTGTTGGTAATGATATTGTTGAAGGTAATGCAGCTACGAATGCCCATGAGAGTGAGGAAGGGAACCCTATGGAAGATGAATTCGATGTGCATGATGAAGAGGACATTGGTTTTGGTATAAATCTTGACAGTGCTGCTAATTTGGATGAAGACCTTAATCATTCAAATCAGTCCACTGCAAATAAATTAACTCCTACATCATCATCATCAAGGCAGGGAAAGAGGAAAAAGGCAAGTATGGCCAGTTCCTTGGATGTCATCTGTGAAACAGTCAAAAAATTTAAAGATAGCCTCGACAATGTTCACCTCCACAAAGTGGATAAATTTGATGGGGATATTATTTTTCTTAGCGTGTATAATGCTCTCAAATCCATCCCTAAATTGAGTTGAGGTATTTTTGTGAAGGTATACGACACCTTCGTGCTTCAACATGAAAGAACCAAAGGGTTTTTGCTAATGAATGAGGAGGAGAGAGTGGATTGGATTGCATTCAAATTTGGTGGGTTGTAATGATCCACACTTCCCAAAGCATTCACAAATTTAGTGAGGTTTTAACTATGACATTAACCAAAATTTATTTTTTGTATTTAGACTTTTCAGAGGTCTTTGAAACATTTTCATCTGTTATAACTTACCTTTTTTCATGTTTCACAAGGTGAAAGTACTATTGCATCGCAATATTCCAATCAGTTTTTACAATGTTGATATGGTACATATGTACTGATTAATTTATCATCGAGTTTATGGAAACTGAAATTCAGTAGGTTTTGTAGTTAAGATGCCACTACATCACTGGAAATGTTTCATTCTTACTTTTTTCATTCTATCAATGCCTTTAGATCTGTTGGTAATATATTTTTCCATGAGAAGAATAGCCTAAGAAATATTTCCTTTACTTTCTTCCATGCTTGAAAGCTTGTTTGTGCTTTGGTTATTCCATACCCAACTTAGGGCCATGCAACTCCCATTATGCAATTTTCAAAAAATCTTGCTAGAATACACTTTAAAACACTTGCTAGAGCTGTCCTCAGGATGTTGAGGTGACTAACCTCATCCACTTAGACTCCGAGAACCCGGGAATAGGCTATTGGAATCCTCAAACTGATTAGGTGCAATAAGGGGACACTACATTCATTAGCCTCATGATTTATTTAAGTTCATGGTTTCAGGAGCAATAAAGAATATGAATGTAGGAGAAGTTATTTTCTATGCTTGTGATCTATATGTAATCTGTATCAAGCAATAGCTCTTGGAAAGAATCATATTCATGTCAATTTAGAATGTTTGCATGTAGTTGTGTAATGTTGAATGGGAAAGACAAGTAATTAATTGCCACTAATTTGTCGATTAAAATTTGAATAAATTTTATGACATCCTTAAAAAAATATAAGACAAACCATTGGAGACCATTATAGAGTGTTAACAAAATGGACCTAGGTTTAAGTTCAACATGAAGCAACTAGGCTTTCTTCTCAGGCAAACTGCCAAAAAGTAAATAGTGATTTATGGAGTACATCTAGGAGGTTGTATCATCTAGACATAAGGAAATCACATTTCCTATGTCACAGATGAAAAAATACTCCCAACAAGATGAGGATAGAATAGTCCAAACCTGCCTCATCATACCAGCAATTAAGATTTTGTTGATCAACACTCAAAACATTAAACAAAGTTCTTAGAGTCATTAACTGATATATGAATCATAACGAGACAGTAAGGCCTAAAAGTTAAATCATAACGATTCTAACAAGCTAGGTGCTAGATCAAATTAGAAAAACATTCTTTCATGGTCTCCACATATCACGATGGACCCATAAGCACATTTCTTAAAATACCTATTGTTACATGCCAAACGCACTAGTTCTTACAATGCCACCCATCCTAATATGGGTACATCACATCTCAATTGGTATTTTCATCTATAAGTCATTTGAATCAACTCTCCAAAATGCCTGTAGATGTTGCCCTGTATATCTCAGACATTTGAGCCTCCCTGCCTTTTCCATTGGGTTTACTTACTTCTAGTTGTTAAGGTCTTCTACAACTGTTAGATTTCCTTTGGTTTTATATCCATCTTATATAAGATTTTTATCTATACATTTAAATGGGAAATAGATTGGTTTGCAATGGTTGTTTAATGTAAAGGTATCAAAACAAATTTCTAATCTAATTTTGTTTCTCTCTGAATGCTAGAAATTTGTCTGGAACTGTCAACTTACAAAAAAATGACCACTTCAGTTCTAGTAAAATCACCCTTTCATGACTTTCAGAATTTTGTCTCACATAACCATAGCTTTCCAGAAGGTGTTGGCCCAAGCCTAACGTTGTTCGTGTTGCACATACCCTACAGAAAATACACTTCAAAGATAACATCTGCTTGTATCACTAGAGTTATATCAAATACAATTTTTCTGAGCTTTATGTTGTATTGAAATTTTTTGTTGTTGCTAATAAAAAAAAAGAATGTGATGATTTATTGAGATTCAACTGTGTATTTCCAATCTATCTTCATTAATGTTAATTCACAAAAAAAAAAAATCATGAAAATTGACTCCAAACTCTGCTGTAGAAGCTTGAATACCAATAATCATCACCTACATATATTCACCAAATGTAACCCTTTCCATCAATTGCTAATATAAGTAAATAAAATGATAGAACAAAAAAAATGCATTGGTTTAACTGGTAAGATACAGATATGCCCAAGGATCTTTTACCACTAAAAACAAAATTCCCAACATAACATAAAATTAGGCAAAATTATAACTAGAATAAATTCATGCTCTACTTAGTTATCATTTTCAAACCATGCATACAAATCTACTAAATATGCAATTTTATAAGAGATTAATACCATCCCTTTTTTGCACATTGTGTAATCCTTTCAAACCATCCCTTTTTTGCACATTGTGTAATCCTTTCATTACATTCATGAAGGTGACATCTTCTTTAGGCATTTGATCAAAATGGTAATATCGTGACTGCCTTCTATAGATTTTATATTGTAAATTTGATGGGTATCTGTTTCTTGTTTTTTCCTATAACTTTTATTGGCATGTTTCTTTTTTTAATCTAATTGTTGATTATCACTGATTAATACAGTCTTACATTGTATTTGACATGTTTATTATCGAATCAATTGTTATCAAGTCTATTTTTCTATTTTCTTTGATCGACATATCTGTGTACAACATTTCTATCATTTGATTTTCATTAAACTAAAACCCCATGAATATACCTTGTTGTGACAAATTATTTTCAGCCTGATTATTCTCATTCTATTATCACGGTGCTTGTATAAGCCATTGATGTGGCTTGGTCTTGTCACAAATTTGGTATTTTCTCTTGAATTTATTCAAATGCATGTATTACAAATATAATGTGATCAACATTGTCTTAAGTTTCTAATATTATCATTTCCCTTTTGTATTGTTTGTACTCGTGTAGCACAATCTAACTATCATACAATTTGTTGCTTGGAATGTTTCTTAGATCTATTGCATATGAATTATATTGATGTTCTTGATCTATATATGAAACATTTCTATTTTTCATAGCTCCTTGAATACCATTGTCCTTCATGACTGTATTTGATTCATTATAGTGCACTATATGTTCTAATCACATTTCTTTATAACTCAGAACAACATTGACTTGAACTTATAGTACTATTGAACCTTGCTTTTATATAACAATTCATTACTTCAGTTGTTCAATAACATGTTAAGGAACGTTTAAGTTCTTACATTTGTTAGTCCTGTTGCTTTAACATATTTAAGTGGAATACACCAAGGAGTACCACATGATGAATGCTTAATATAATGCATTGTCAAGGTGTACTCTCAGAACTGTCCATTTCTAGTTCTTGAGAATAGATGGTGATATAAATGTGTTCTGGTAGATGACTATATTGTTCATGATTCTGTCTCATGTTATATGTATATACCTATTGCATTTGTTATTATTGTTGTTGTTGAAATGGATAGTTATGAGACTACACATATGATGATATTGTGAGACTGCACATCTGCTAATTTTAAAAATGTTTGAAATAGCTTCTGGATTCAATTGTGTAGATATTTTTTGCATCATCATTTCTAATCACACTCTGTGATCTTTCATCAGGATGAAAGAGCAAAAGGATTGAAAGAGAAGTCAATCATTTTTCTCTCTTTCATCCTGATGATGGATCATAGAGTGTGATCCGAAATGTTGATGCAACACTTATGTACACAATCAAATGCAATGAACTATCTGATAAGAAAATCTAAAGTACACAAACGTACGAGACTTCACATATGTTGATAAAAAAATGAGCTATCTGATGATTGTTTACTGTTCATATTTGTAAACAATCAATATTTCTAATGGTACTCCTTGGTGTATTCCATTTAAAAATGAACTAGTTTTAGTTTTTCTATCATATTTAGTTTGTATATGCAGGATTGACCATCTAACAATATAGACATAAATGGGAAGAATGAGCAAGATATGAGATAGTTTCTCATCGATTTTGGGGCATAAGGGCGTAGAGTGTGGATTTATTATTTAACGGTGTGTTTTCACACCACCATTCAGTTCATGGATATTGTTCTTCCCCATCTTCTATCTGATGCTATAGATGTTTCATTTTTTTTTGTATAAATACTAAGTTTGGTTGCTTCAATAGTATGAATGAACAAAAATCTGTTTGATATAGGGTTGATGGCTATGATAAATGTTCCTATGTGTGACTGTGTTGATGGAGTGTGTTGCGTGTTGAGGACGCAAACACAAACAATAGTCTGGACCATAAATTTTGGACTTGCATAAATAAGAAAAAGGTTGTTAATAGAACTATATTTAATATTTACAAATAATAAATATTAATCATTATACCAATACTAACTTAGATTTATATTGTAGGATGGCAGTGGATGTGACTACTTTTGGTGGGCCGATGATACCCCATCTTTGTCTTCATCACTTGCACCATCTAGACATATAATTGTTGTGGATGATGAGTGCAAGTCTTGCAAGGCGCTGGAGACCGCTATGGAAAAAGTGAAAGCTACCTATAAAGTCGATGTCAAGTTTTTATGCTGTTTTGTTTTTGGTCTAATCGCACTACTTTATTGTGTCATTCAACATAAATAGTTTTATATATATACTGTGATGAGGACTATAAGACTTGTTTATAGAAATATAGTCTTGATATCTTGCTGTCATGAAAATTGAGTTGGAATATAAACATCCTTACTTAGAATTTAAACAACAATTTGAAGAAACCATCTAAGAGTCAAAAGGTAAAATATCCTAGATGGAGATTACTTGCATAATCATAGAAAAGACTGAAGATAGTTTTTTTATATTAAAGTATTACAACATCCATATAATAAATAATATAGTTAGTAAATTAATTAAACTAATATGATATTCCTCATAAATTTAAAATATAATCACAATTCAAAAAAATAAAAGTTAAAAAAAAATAACAATTAAAAAACACTCGAAATAAAAAAAAAAAAAAATGGACAAAATAAATCACAATATTAAATTAAAACATTATTAAATAATTGAAAAAAAATTAAAGTTTGACAAATTCCAATTCAAAATGTAGAAGAAAACATAGAAGATGGAGTGTCTAATTCCAATTCAATTTCAAAATTGTTGAACCAAACGCGGAAGTTGGAATTTGTCAGTTCCAATTCCAATTTCAAACTTGGCAACCAAACGCAGAAGATGGATTGACTCATTCATCTTTCGGGTCAACCAAATGGTCCAAACTATATCTGGAAGATGCAAAACCATAATTTCAAAACCCGATTTTGAGATAATCAGGTTTTGAGTCCAATTTCAATTCCTCAACCAAACGGGGCCTAAAAGAATGCGGGGATCAATCCCCCTAAAGTGACTGCCTTGTATGTCCTAAGTTCTCAATATCAGACTCCTCATTCGGGCCATCAACCCATTGCACCCAAAGTCTAGCCTCCCACAATGCTTCCTTTGCTTGGTTTGTGTGGGCCTTCATCTATGCATGTGTTGTAGAAAGAATTAAATGCAAATAATCATCCAAAACCTATTTTTCAAAACTGCAGGAAGGACCAAATCTCTCCTCCATCCACTCCTCAAACTCTATTAATAAAGAATCCAAAATCATGTTTTCATCGGTGATATTTGTGTGGGAACCCATCGTATGCATTAAAACAAAGTGAGTTTAGTGGCCTCCTTTTGCACCAATGGAAGGTTCTTTATGATGGTCTTCTAGAAAATCTCAATAATATCTACTTTGAACCAAAGGTTATAGAGACTCATGTCTGAAAAATATTCATCCTCATTTCCAAGGATGTCCACCGCAATTAGCTCATCTCTCCCTAGCTTGCATATTTGCCTCAAGCTCTCCATCTATTCTTTGTATTTTTTCACCACTGTGTCCCACAAACTTATATCCGTGTAGATGTTGCCTTCAATCTTTATTGTATCAAAATAATATAAAACATACTCCAAGAGGATTCCCAAAATCTTCTCCACTTGTTCAAAGATCCATTGATCCATGATGGTAGCTTTTTTCTTCATTGCTTGCAAAGAATCCATCTCTTTCCGTAGTATGAATGTTGGGATGGATGTATTCAGGATATGTGTGGAAAGGGAAGCAACTAACTTCCCAAAAAATTCTACATATTGTGCTACCTTATTCCTTAGCTTCTATTTTATTTTATACTCTTTCTCAAACCTCTCGCACACTTTGTTGGTTGCATTGTCTAGGTTGTAGAGCTCCCCCCATTTAGTTTGTTTCTCCAATTTTATTTGGGTTGACCTATAATATATGGGGGTTACCTCCACCTGATCCTTCTTCAAAGGTGCATTTGCAAACTCCACCACCATTTCACCTTGGGAATTTTCATTGGTGGTGGATTGGGACCATGCCTTTTTCGCCTTTGGTGGAGGAGCTTATCCATGAGCTCTTAGAGAAAAAATTTCTTATACTCCAACCACTATTTTATTTTGAACCTCGCTGCCAAACATTCTGGTGGGGTTTAGGCATTGAGATCTATTTGCGGGATCTCCTACAAGGTGGAAATTGTGTCACCTTATGCTCATGTATTCCTACTAGGAGGAATCTTGGGGGTTTATGGGGCTTTTTATTGTGGAGGAGATTGTTGAGGAGTAGGCATATGACTGGTAGAAGGAAAGATAATAGTCTTCACCATAGGTCCTATCTTCATTTGTGCCTTATCATGTGGCTCATTTCTTCTCTATTGTTCCTCCTCTTATAGTTTCTAGAGCTTCTCTTTATTCATGATTTATTCACTCATTCTCTTTTTTATTGTCTCTAAACTCTTTTGACAAAGATATTCTTGATTTTTATTTTTGACACTCTCCTCCTAGGAAATATGGAGAGCCTTTTATTCTTTTTGCCTCTTTTCTTCCTTGAGGCATGCCTTATGTTCCTTAACCCTTTCTTCTTCTTCTACCCTTCGAAGTTCCTCTTTATCCACCTAGGTTTGGGCCTCATTTCTTCTCTATAACTACTCATACTGTAGGCTTTCTTCTTCTTTACTTTTATTTTCTTCTTCTTCCTCTCGGGCCCGCACAACCTTCTCTTCCTAACATTTCTTTTCTAATTCTTCTATTTTTTTTGAAAAGGGTAGCCTGGTCCTTTGGAGTAAGAAGAATATTCACATCCTTGGCCTCTATGGAGTTGATTCCTTCATACTCTCGCACCTACTCTAAGACAAGCTCCTCTATAAGTGACACTTATTGTGGTACCAAAGGAACCTATTTCTCTGGGAAGGTGGCCAAGTGCATAAGGTTCTGGGAGACTATTTTTTTTTTGTATTATGGGTGGCTACAATCTAGAGATCTTCATTCTAGAGTGGATGAGAAGAACCTCATCATTAGACGATTTTCCTTCATTGTCTTCTTCCAAGTTTATCCACCTTATGGTGGGTTATAATGAAGAGACTTCACCTATTGGGGTGGGTGTTGTTGGCATCCATCCTCCTGTGACTTGTTCTTCTAGGGCACTTGTTCTAAGGGTTTTATGAGGAGGGGTCACCAATAGCATGGGTTTTGTGGAGAGCCCATACATAACCCCTTATTTTGCAAGAGAGGCTAGCCTCTGCGAGTGCAACATCTTCTCCCCTCACTTCTACATCAGCACCTTAATGGGAGTACCTCCTTAAGGGATCTGCATGTTTGGTGGTACTTTTTCCTTTCTTACATTTACCTTTCTTCCACTCATATCCCACAGGGACTTCTTTACTATTTTCCTTCACCTTATGTGGGTCCTTAGGGAGATGGAGGTTGAGGAACCTGTTTCTCAAGATGATGATGTCTATGAAAAGGACCTGAATGTCTACAATTTCTTCCTCTCTCAAGTTAACCGGGGAGAGGGGACATTGGTCCACTTTTTCTTCTTGTATGTAGGGTATAGGAGCTTGCCTTAATAGGAGTAATCTCTAGGAATATTTTTCCACAAGCCAAAAGTCTTCATCTGGGAGACTATCATTTTGCAAAAGCTTTGCCTTCACCTGTCAAAATTGTCATGGTAATCCTTCCCAGAAGTCTATAATTGTGGGATTTTTGTTAGGGAAGGATCTCAGGAGTAGCCTCTTTATTATCCCTTGTGGGTCATAAGGATCTTTCATATAGGCATACTCCCACAAATTGAGGCTTTGAAGATAAAAAATAGTGTCCTTGGTAGTGACTGATATTGCACATTTATAATACCCCAAAGAAAAGGGAAATCCTACCATACGCTTGTGTTTTTCCGTCATTAATGCTTGGGGTTCTAGGACCCGTCTGCAAAATTCTAGCAAAATTATCTAGTCATTGTTGTATCGGAGAAGGAGGAAGGGTTTCTCTTTGAAGCTTCTTGATCTCAAATATGTACAAGATTTGAGTTATATAAACCGATTCTGCCATATTTCTAAAAGCCACATGAAATCTTGAGAGAGCCAATACCCGACATTTCTAGTTCACCTTTTTATTCTATCAAAAATGAATGTTTGATTGACACAAAAAATATTGCTACAACATTTTCTATCTACATATGTTGGTAAAAATCCCATGGAAGTGCTTGTCCTAGCTGATCATCTAGTTGACCCTATGTTTTAGGCCATGGGGATTGGTCTTCATCCTATCCACCAACTATACAAATAATGAATTTAAGTAAAACTTATTGGTATTTTGGACATAGAGGAGTTGGGTGTGAATGTTGCCAGAAATTGTTTGAGCCCAATTGAAATATCCACTACCCCCAGCTATAGCGAAAATGCAGTAGTACATCCAAGGCTGATAGTTTTTTGAGTCTTCCTTTTCAAAGACACGACTTAGCAATGTGATCATTCCCTAGATGGTGGGTTGGAAGTCATGTGAAGGGATTATTTCTTCCATTTTCTTGGCTAGAGGATCCAATTTTCAATAAGGTGTCACTTGTGTGCCACCACTGGAGCCATGTACTGTATGACTGCCTCATCCTCCTTTATCACAAGGCAGTTGTTTCAGTTTTGAAACTAAAGGATCACATGGATCATGTTCAAGGTGAAGGTAGCTATGTTCTTGCCCTCGACATTGGTTCACTTCCTGGTGGCCTCAACTTAGTGATTGGCCAGTGTTAGGATTAGCTCTAGAGATTAGATTTATTGTGGGAAAATAACAACCAGGAACAGAGCGAAGTCTTGAAGTTCTCTATAAAAGTGGTACCCCTGGGGTGGATTCTCTATTTTAGCCCTAATGGACCTCACATCAATGTTCCTATCATCAGTGTCGATGATTCTCTACATGGTGCTCTCCAACTTGGAGGCTCAGACCTGCCCCTGATAGATGTATTTCATCATGATGGGTGTTCTTTCTAGGGTTAGTTTGTCCTAGATCTTCTTTGCAACAAGGTTGGTGTCGTTGCTACCATATTTTTTTAAAATCTATCGTGCAATAGCACAAAGAAAAGTTTATTACCTCATACATTCAATTTAGCTCTCTATAGGATGACTTCAAGGTTTTGGGTATGGGACCATGAGCTTGGGATTCCTAAAGTGGGCACACCTAAAGGAATATGGTAGGGATAGGATTCCTGAAACCCTAGATCTAAAGGCCTCTCCTTTTGACTTAAGTTTTGGGTTTTAGGAATTAGGGACTAGGCACATAGGTTTAGGTATTTGCGAAATGATTTTACCAAAAATGAGGTAGGCTAAAGACGAGAATCTTGAACTTGAATGTCTAAAATACGCAAGGCTTGGTTAACTTTACCTTGTCTACTAGTTTATATCATTGACCACTATAGTTGAGGGACTCTAAGAAAGAGGATCCAACAATCTAGGTTCGGGGACCCAAAAATAATAAGGATCTAATTCTAGGGGGAGCAAGGCTAGATTCCCGGACATGGGGTCCCAAAGGTATAACAATCATTAACATGTTTGAAAATTTAAACCATCAGAAAATGATAAAAATGCTTTGTATGAAGAAGTGTGGTTCTCAAAGAATTTTGTGACATTAGAATTTCCTAAGGTGATAAATCCTTTGGAATCTAATGTCATTGTCACAAAGTCACATAAAGATGCCCTAGCTCATCACCATACAACCTACGACACATAGACAGAGTATCAAGAACTCCTAATTGGTGAAATTCTCAACTTGAACTTGGGGCATTGGATTTTAGGGCATGAAGTAACAAAATACCATAAAAAATGAAGAACCCTATGGTACCCAGGGCACATATTTTACAACAAAATCCTTTATTGCTAAGCTAGAAATGGAAACTCTAAACTATGCAAATAAGAACATCAAGTTAAAAATGAAAAACATGAAAAAGAATGACCAAAAATTCAAGGATGAAGAACAAAATTATTACCTTCTTGAAGATGGAAGCAAATAAATGCACAAATTCACCAGAAAGTAGCAATGGATTCAACACTAGCTCATGAAATCACAGTCAAATTGGTCATTGGAGAAAGTAGGTCGCGTAAAAGCTCTTATCTCGTTTAAACACTTGGTTAGTAAAAATGAGCTTTAATTTATCCCTTTATAGCTTGTTGAGATGGGTGCATTAAATGTACTTTTCCTTCATTAATGACAAGGGGAAATTGAGCACACCAAAGATCAAAATTATGGGATCCCAGACACCTAGAAGAGATTAGACAACTCTTTAGGTGTAATGAAACCCTGAGGTCCACTATTCTAGCCAAGTGACCAAAACAAAAAGGGAGGGCTCTAGAGTCCCAAACTCTGGAGGACTGAGTGAGGAACAAAGAAAGAATAAACAAGTGAGAAAAAAAGGGGGACATAACATTTTCTAAGAAAACATATTGGGTCGGGTATGTAGGTCATAACACTTATGTTGTAAATGTCAACATAGCACCATATATACCTTCAACCTGACACTTTAATTTGAATGGTCATGAACATTTGAAGTGCATGATAGTGTTGGATCTTATGAGAGATCACATAATTATTGATGAAAATAATGAATGCTGAGAGGGGGTGGGGGTAAATCAACATAAATAAAATTTACTTAAATTCTCCACCCTCAAAGTAAAATACTTCACAAATCAACGAGTAGCTAGAGATCTCAAAAAATCAACACATGAGAACATAGATTTTATACATCGAAAGTCCAAACAAGGAAAAACCGTGGTGATAATTTGCCCACAAACATAGATCACTGATATATGTATATCAATTACAAATAATATAGAAACTCACTACTCTGGAGAGGCTCACTACCTTTACAAAAAAAATATAGAAAGGATCTCATTGCTCTTGGACCTGATGACATTATTTTTCCATTAGTATACAAACAAAACTTTCAGTAAGCATACACCGAAAGACAGGACAAAGAGAAAACCAAAAATACAGATACAAGAGATCACCAAAAAATGCCAAGTACAAAGAAAACCGATGACACAATTTTATATGTAACCCAAAATTGCAAACTGGAAAGGATAAAGAGGAACCTGACAGAGGAACCTGACATGTAGGATATAGTGCAACTCGAGAGACATTCAAAGAGAAAACTGAGAGAAAAATTCAAGAAAGGAAACTGAAAGACAGTCAACTGACTTCAGAACATAACCGACCGTCAGAAACTGAAAGTCAATTGAAGCCCGCAAAAAGTGGATCTGACTGCCACGTCAGATAAAATAGTCTTATTCTATTTACAAATTCTTGATTTGTTTTTAAAACCCATGCTTTAGGGACAAGAAAGATGAATGTAAGTGCTTTAATCAGTCTAACTGATTTAAAACACATAGACTAGGAGATCAAGGTAAAAGTTGTAAACCTGATCTTAGAGTTAACATTGTTTTACGTGAAACTTGATGAAGTCAATCCATCTTATAAATAGATGATGCAATCATTCATTATACATGTGTGAATATAGAATAAAGGATGAATTAATCCTATGAGCACATCTGTGGATAAGATTGAAAGCTTCAAGAACCATAACAACAAAAGGTGAATTTGGTTATCAGAACCAAGAACAGAGGCTACCAAGAATCAGAGGTATTACTCAATCACATTAGGTGATATATCTTTATATGTAAACTTAAATGGATCTGTAAACAGAAATAGGAGATTCCATATACCAGGTCAAATTGTAATTTTCTATCATTCTAACAAGTGAAGCAAAGTGTAAAAATCCTTTCAAGGAAGGTGGATTGAACAGTCCAACTATAAATCTCTTAACCAAGTGCACACTCAATAGTGTTGCAAAATCTCTTAATAGAGTAGACTTTAACAGGTCTTTATAGATACTCTTAACTGGATAGATCATCAGAAGTGATCAAATTGTAAGCCTTAACCGGCCCCTTCCAATCTGCAGATAGTGAAGATTTTTTGGGTGCTATCCCCACCACAGTTTTTACTTCCTAACAGGAGTTTTCTGCGATATCATATCTTGTGTTATGTGTCAATTAATTTCATGAATGTTTCTAGGAATATTCACATGTATGTTAAGTTTATGAATTGATATATCTTACATCAAGATAGTATATATCGATGGTTTGATAAATAATTGATTTCACAAAGCTTAATTGATTAAAGGATACAAAAGTTTTAGAGGTACTGATTCACCCCTCCCCTCTTAGTACACACTTCCCATTAATTCCAACAATTGGTATCAGAGCTAAGTCTCTTCTTTGGAAAAGCTTAAAGGCTTAAGAGAAAATATCATACAATGGAGAAGTACAAACTTGACAAAAGTATTGAGAATAAGAAGTTAGAAATTCAGATCTTCTATGAGCAGTATAAAGAAGCTAGAATCAATATGAGACAACTGTTAGATGAAAGAAATAGTCTGGAATCTCATTGTAATGAGACAAATTATCATGAGGAAGAGATACCAGATCTCTTTGAGTCTTCAGTATCAACTACAAGCAAAGTATCAGATACACCAGAAGAGAGCATCGCAAGCCTAACTGAAATCAATCAACATCTAGATGGACAAGTGAAATCTCTGCAAATCGGTCAAGACACACAGATGGTAAAGATGATTGATGTCATGAACAATGATAGATAAGATGAGAAAGAAAGAACACTAGAAATTGATGATAGAAGAAAGATTACAAAAAAGCTACAAGAGAAAGAGTCTAAAATTCAAAGAGTTATAGAGCATCACCATGAGATTACAAATTAGATTATTCTTATGAGTTAAGAGGAAAAAAAATGTTGAACTCCCTGAAATAATAGAAGCTATCGGCGAGCTAAGGGATGAAAATGAAAAGTTGAAACATGAAATAAGAATTCAGCAACAACATAATGAAATTATCAAGAAAGCTGAAGAAAACAATAAAATAATGGATGATTTTCTTGAAGGACAACAAAGAGTCAACAACAACACCGGTCTAGGATTTACAAAGAATGGAGAATCATCAGATCAAGCTGATCCAAAGAATGTCTAGGCAAATCCAAGACCAAGAAAGCTAACATGGAATTACTGTGGAAAGCAAGGCCACACATCAAATCTATGCAGAGGCAAAATGAAAGGTATTCCTAAATCTACATCTTCATTCATAGGATTTTGTTATAAATATAACAAGAAAGGACATAAAGAATATGAATGCAAGTCTGAGATGAAACAACCAAACAAGGAAACCTACATGGACAAATATTGTCCTACTTGCAAAATGAATGGGCACACAACTCTTGAATGCTGGAAAAAGAAAAGCCAAGCATGGAAGCCTAAAGGTCAAGAAACTCCCTATCAACCCAAAAGAGTCAGTAACCATTATGTATGGGATTACAACACTTGGAAAAATTATATAGCATGAGGAATATTTGGTCACATTGTTGCAAAATTCATGAGACAGTGGACAAGAAAGTCTAGAGACTGGACTAACCCCGGAATGGCATGCTTACATTGTCATAAAGTTTGTCATCTCAAGAAAGACTGCAGAGACCGAATGATAGAGACCATCACATATCCCAATGGAAATACCATTGAAGACATTCGGAGTGCAAGAGACAAAATGTGGAGAAAAGCTTCAAACAATGATGAAGTTGGACCAAGCAATGAAAATGGTGACACCCCATCCAATGGATCTGGTGACATCACCACCCCCACCTAAGCTGAACAAGTAAGTATGGAACTGCATTACCCCAAGTTATTATTTTACTTGAGTTCCATAATATGTTCATAAAATGTCAAATTAGCATAAGTAAAGATGCATCATGACATTACTTGTTAAAATATGTTATAACTATTCTACTGGGCATACATATTGAAATCCATTGGTATGCGCTCAAAGCTGAAATTGTCTACACTTACCAAGAAGTGTTGGTTAACATAAAAAAGAAAATTTGCAAGTGTAAACCGAGACTCATCGGTAATAAATAAAGTTGAAGAAGTTATTTGCGCACAACACCAAAACCCGTCGGTAAATGCAATGAGATAAACAACCGCCTTGAAATGTCACATTGTCACCGAAAGGAGAAGTCAATGTCTTAACTGATGAGTTCCATCTTTGCACAATGAGGAGTAGGTTAGCATTAATGACTCACTTTTAGGGAAAACAACTATAAAAAGGCAATGGAAGGGTTTCATTCTTGACCACGACCAGAGCAGAGCGACGAGTGTGAAAATTGAGAAAATAAAAAAATCATCACAGAGAAACTTCAACTCGACTAGTGCACTCCAAGCAGATCAGAAATCACTACTGGTGTAAACAGTAAATTCTACGACAATCGAAAACTCTATTTTACAAATTTCTCAGAAAGCCCTAAATCTAAAAAATGGCCACGACCTCAAGAACCACCAAACAAAAGAACATCAATAAGGATGAGGTTAAACTTGTCAAGAATTATGTATGTGAGGAGCCACATTAAAATATTTACCCAGAGGTTGCCTCACAACCCGACAATGTTGGAGTATTCTTGCAAATACCAGCTAGGGTTTTGCTCGTCAAAGACGTGTGAGCTTACATCCACTACAAGATTGTAGAAATTGGTTATTTGGAGGTAGAAAAAGCTTACAAAAAGATATGTAACAAAGATGGATCCATAAAAGATGAGAATAAACACATAGAGGTGAAAGGGCTCACTAATGCCCTATTATTTCTGAAGGCATTCAAAACCGAATGGATTTGGTTAGTAATGAGCCAAATGCACAATCACAAACTATGGCTGGATGAGCCTAAGATGATAATTTGAGATCTTATACATGCAGTCACCAATTACCCTGTAACCATGAAGGTAAAATCCTTGAAATATCCACCTAAGGCTGAGATTGAGAAAAACACTGGAGCAAAGTGTGATGGAAGAGGACTAAAGGTATCTACCATAGCCGATGATGAACTTAAATTTGGAGCATGTGTTCTAGGTTATAAATTATTCCAAGCACGTAGGATGAACAACGTAGCATCTGGTGCAGTAGGTACAACTTACAATATTGTGAAGAAAGGTACTTAGTTGGATCTGTCGGCACTTCTACTGAATCAGCTAGAAGAAAATTTGAAGACTATAAGAAATGCAAAGACAAATACATGTAAGTTTGGCTCACTTATCATGTGCATTTTCTTCTAATTTCAAGAAACATTTCCATCAGTAGGAGATGCCAATTAGGATACAACAAAAAATGTCACCATGAAAATCAGTGAATACATAACATCACTGGGAGACAACTTTGAAACTGTCATGGATGAGTACTTCACAGGATTCAAGGACCAAATGCAGAAAAGGGTAAGGATCCCTAAAAACCTTATAGAGAATTTCAAAGATTATATATGTTTTATGGTTGACACCAACCACACTTATATCAAGCCTTTTGTACTAAGGACAACATGGCTACAACCATTAGAATATGAGATTAATATTGATCAAGCATCCAAGGAAATTGATGCATTGATAAATGAACCATTAGACAAGAAATAACCTAAGTTTAGAACTTATGAGGAGGCCAAATCAAGAATCAAATCTAGCCTGGTTGTGAAGAAAATAGGCAAAAAGAAAGATAAAATGGTCAAGAACCTTAAGAAAATACTGTCAGAAATAGAGGAAATCGAACATGAAGAAGAAGCTAACAAGGAGAAAGAGACCGAAGGCCAGTCACCCATCGGTGAAGCTACAGAAAAGAATGACTTTGAGGCCACAGATTCAGATTCACCACCTCCTCCATCAGAAAATAAGCAAATAAATACAATTGCTTCTAGGAGAAGAAGCCAAACAGCAAAGAACTCAACTCCTTCACCGTTGAAGAAAGGAAAATTTATAACCTACAAGAGGAAATCAACCACACTAAAAAGAGGGCCAAAAAAAAGAATAAGGAAGATGATCGGGAAAAGGGAAGATATAGAGGACACCGAACAAGATGAAGGTGTACAGGTAAAAAAGACTAAGGTTCCAAAAAGAATTGATGAGGTATGTAAATCTATTGCAAATTTAGGGTCTATCACAGATTCTAAGATTTGAAGATGGTTAAAACTGGATCCAGAAGATCAGAACAAAGTTGAAGATGACATCATTGCAAAGATGTATAAATTAAAGTACGTACCAATTAAATTTGAAGGTAATAATGTACCAAGGGAACTCTTGGATAGATTATATGCTAGATGGACATTTTCCTTAAAGAATGAAAAGGATATAAGAGAAAGAGTACTTGTTTCTCTTATGTCCTCTGAATCCAAGAAGGAAGAAATTGATGAGATGATGGAGAATCATAAAAAGGAGTTCTCACCCAAGTTGAGAGCCTATAAATTTATTGAAGGGAGGCTTATAAAGCTTGAACAATAAAGTCACAAGAAATGGAGTAAAATACTCAACAGATCTATTGAGGAAGCTATCCTTGAAAAAGACCTACAACAGAAAGATGATACTCAGGAAACTCAAGAACACATAATAATCAAAGATGTAGAAGATGACACATCAGTTGAGTTAGATAAAGAAGAAATGAACACAATACAATAATGTGGAAGTTGCAAATGAGATATGGCCTGACACCACTCAGGACAACATTGTGGGTAACACAATCATTGACATAATCGATTATCCAATAGAAGAAGTACAGAAGGATGAAGATATTAATGTTACCAAGGACACAACTAATGAGTAGGACAAAACATTTGATACCAGGCATAGGTGAACATACCAGGCAACATGCCAATATTGATGAAAGCCATCGATATACTTCAAGCGAAAGACAAAACACCTGAAAAAGATACAAGCATTCCTGAGGATGCAGGGGAATAAGGAAAGATAGACAAAACTGATGATCAGAAGGACATCAGAGATACTCATATTGTAATTGAAACTGAAAAGGTTACAGGAGGAGATACATATCAAACAGATGGAGACAAAACCAAGAAAGATGCACAAACAAAGAAAGATGAAGCTAAGGACACTGATGAAGGAGATAAACCTAAATATGGAACTCCTGAGGAAACCAAAAAATTTTCTACCGATAATGTAAAGGTTGATGTGGAGATGTCTACAGGAAAGTGACAAGTTGACACCAAAACCAAGCAGAAAAAAGATGCAACACCACAAGTTACTTCATCAAGCACAACAGACAAAGCTGAGAAATTGGCAATGGTTCTACATTCAAGTGTAACCTAGAAGAAGAAGAAGAAATCCAAAAAGAGAAAGTTGGAAGTCACTTGAGATGAAATAATTGAGATACCCAAATGTGACCCAACCACAATTGATTATGAAGCATTGAAAGAATATGGTGAAATATTTCAGAGGAAGGAATTATAGGAGATGTTGAAAAAGCAACACCAAGACTCCATGGTACTAGAAAAAACTAGGGACATCTTGCACTAGATTATACCCAACATTGATGTTGATTAGAATAAACCAATACTTGATCAACTAGCCACTCTCATTGAAGCCATTACAATGTAGAACATTGATGCAAAGAAGGTAATTGAAGAAAGAGCAGAGAAGAAGTACCAGCAGAAACTTGTTGAGAAAATCAGCCAAGAAGTGGCAGTTAACAAGGTAAAGCTTTCAGAATTCATTAGTGAATTAGATTCTATTATTGCTAAAGCTGTTTCCTTGAATCAATAACTAAGAACACTAGAAAATTTTTCTAAGGAGCATAGTGAAAACATAACAAAGTTAGATTTCGATCTAGCTAATAGTGATAAAAGATTAACCGGTGGAGACAATGCAATTAAGTTGCATTATGAGAAGATAATTGAAATAAAAAGGTTAAGGAAGGAACTGTGGGAAGTAGAAACACTATTTAGGGAAGAGGTCACCGAGCTCCAGGCTCAACTTCTACCAAATCTGACATTGCTTCAACAACATATCAGTTCAGCAAATCAACTGATAGAAACCCCCAAAATTTTTGTAGAAGAAAACATCTACGATATGCACTCAAGGATTACACTCGAGCACATGGCTCTAGAGAACTTGAAGGAACAATGGGAGAAAATGATGGAGGACATGAAATATTCACACTCTCACATTTTTGATAAGCTATAAGGTATAGACCTTTGCCCTTAATATCAAAAAAGGGGGAAAATGATAAATATATGATATGTACAGATAGGAAACTATATAGTACTACCAAAAAAGGGTAAAATAATTATATACCAACATATACATAGGGGGAGTCATGAAATGACTAAGGATTATATATGTTGTACATACTTAACACTTTGTTAGTATTTTGCACATATCAGTTTTTGATACTAATGTCAAAGGGGGAGATTCATGACATTATTTTTCCATTAGTATACAAACAACACTTTCGGTAAGCATACACCGAAAGATAGGACAAAGAGAAAAAAAAAATGCAGATACAAGAGATCACTGAAAACTACTAAGTACAAAGAAAACCGATGACAAAATTCTGTGTGTAACCCAAAATTGCAAAGTGGAATGGATAAAGAGGAACCCAATAGAGGAACCTGACGTGCAAGATATAGCACAACCTGAGAGATATTCAAAGAAAAAATAGAGAGAACAGTTCAAGAAAGGAACCCAAAAGACAGTCAACTAACTTTAGAACATAACCAACCGTCAGAAACTGAAAGTCAGTTGAAGCCCACAAAAAGTGGATCTGACTGCCACATCAGATAAAATAGTCTTATTCTCTTTATAGAATCTTGATTTATTTTTAAAACCATTTCTTTAGGGACCAGAAACATGAATGTAAGTGCTTTAATCAGTCTAACTGATTTAAAACACATAGACTAGGAGATCAAGGTAAAAGTTGTAAACCTGATCTTAGAGTTAACATTGTTTTACGTGAAACTTGATGAAGTCAATCCATCTTATAAATAGATGATGCAATAATTCATTATACATGTGTGAATATAGAAGAAAGGATGAATGTGTTGGAAAGTTGACACTCGGGGTGTATATGACTTATTTTGTGTTTTCATTATGGCAACAAAGTCATATGAAGTTTTGACAGTAAACTTTGAAGAGAAAAATTGGCTAAGTACAGAAAACATAACAATACAGAGTTATTCAGTTGATCAGAGAACCAACACATGTGTGTACAATCAAGTCAGACTATGCGCATTCATACCTAAGCTCTATGATATGTTTTTGTGTTTACCCTATACACGCATGGTATAGAATGATAGTATGGAGAAGTTACAGGAAGATTAAGTGGCACTAACAGTTCAAAAAATAGAGTATAGAGCCGACCTCAGAGTTTGAATTAGTGTATAATATTTTGTTTTGTAAAGGCTATGCGCCTATTGTAATAAGTTTGTAATTATTTCTTAATCATTCATGTAAACACGCTTAAGCCAATCTATTTGGGAGCATTATGTATGTTATTTTTGGGCCGACTAAGGTCTTGTTTTTAGTCGCGTCTATTCAGGTATATATATATACTAGACATGCACTTTTGTATTAGTATGTCGATGAAAAAGAAGAAGAGAAGAGATACAGAAGAACAGTATGAACAATTCAGTATAAGATAGATCTCTTTAAGAGATTAAGAGCATCAGCGCATAAACAGAACTGATCAGACAACATTGTCATTATAGCAATTCATCTTTTGATATAGTGTATATCAGATATCAGAAGGTTGTAGCCTTCATCTTATTGAACAGTGAGCTCTCGCAGTGAGCCAACCACCTTTAATAGGGTTTTGTAAAGACTCCTAACAGGGTCATTGTACTTGAATTGTAAATACTGCTCCTAATAGGGCAAAGGAACTTTAACAGGATCATTATACTAGTACAATCATTTATGGGTACTAATTCCCACCGAGGTTTCCCTCTGATCAAGGCTTCCCCGTAATCATATCTTGTGTTATGAGTTATTGTGTTATGCTTCAATTGTTATTTATTTGAGTTAAGTTTCAAATGGCTGAAATAAAGATAAAGTAACAAACATTGATTCACCCCCCCTCTCATTGTTTCTAACAGAATAAAGCCTACGAGCACATCTATGGATCAGATTGAAAGTTTCAAGAGCAAGAAAAACAAAAGGTGAATTTGGTTATCAGAACCAAGAACAGAGGCTATTGAGAATCAGAGGTATTACTCAATCACATTAGGTGATATATCTTTATATGTAAACTTAAATGGATCTATAATCAGCAATAGGATATTTCATATACTAGGTCAAATTGTAATTTTCTATCATTCTAACAAGTGAAGAAAAGTGTAAAAATCCTTTCAAGAAAGGTGGATTTAACAGTCCAACTATAAATCTCTTAACAGAGTGCACACTCAACAGTGTTGCAAAATATCATAACAGAGTATAATTTAACAGGTCTCCACAGATACTCTTAATCGGGTAGATCATCAAAAGTGATCAAATTTTAAGCCTTAACCGGCCCCTTCCAATCTGCAGATAGTGAATATTTTGTGGGTGCCATCCCCACCACAGTTTTTACTTCCTAACAGGAATTTTCTGCGATATCATATCCTGTGTTATGTGTCAATTACTTTCATGAATGTTTCTATGAATGTTGACATATATGTTAAGTTTATGAATTGATATATCTTACATCAAGATAGTATAGATCAGATGGTTGGATAAATAATTGATTACACAAAGGTTAATTGATTAAAGGATACAAAAGTTTTAGAGGTACTGATTCAACCCTCCCCTCTTAGTACACACTTCCCATTAATTCCAATAGGACCTACACATAAAAGCTAACTACCAGAGTAGTAAGATACAAAAAATATTTATGTATCTGAGACTCGCTATCAAAGATACAAACAACTCTCCAAAGTAGATAATAATAAATTCTCCTGATAATGCAACTGCTTTGCACAATTTTTTCAACACTGCAATACTCAATTACTTTTTTTAGACTTACTACTAGTAGATCTTCTTTTCCTTTTATGTACTTCATCTTCCATTTCACACCCTCTTCTTAATTCAAAACAACACTTATATACGACATAGATCATTGGGGAAATCAACAAAGTCATCTCGCCCAAAAAATAATTACAAGTTGGCCTTAACAAAAACTTGTTACAATTAGGCCATGGCATAATATTATAATGAAGTTGGCAATGCCAAGATTACCTGAACCAAAACAAAGGTTATACATTAAATATGTTTATCGAGATAAGATACAAACATTAAGTTTAGAGACTAGACCTAAATCTAGAAGCATGATCTATCCTAGGAGAAAGATAGACAAAGAACACACTACACATATGCCAATTCCAGATCCGCAATCGCCAAACACAATGATTGATACAAATGTGTAGCACCACATAGCCCAAGGAACCATACCATCTTCCATATGTATATGAAACAACACATGTTGTAATAGAAACCATGTCACCATCTAGCATGTTAGAAGACATCAAAATATACTTCTGGACAAGAACACAGAGTAACCAAAAGCAATATTATAGAATAACACTACTTCTGAAACACAAAGTGCGGTTCCTAAAACATCAAGGAACTCCACAACAATGACAAAAAATAGGTAACACCATAGAACATATCTATTCATCTTCAAACTTAAAAATCGGAGAGAAAACCTTCCGAAAAACACAAACACAAAATTTTCATTAGTAGCTGGACAAACATTAGAATGACCAAATGACCTCCGAATCAAGAATAATTTGACTGCCATCTTTAATAGAATTTTCTCTGTCACTAGAAAATTGTTATTTGGACCAAACAATTCTCATGATATAATAATATATTCTTTGTTTGTAACTGTACACTAATAGCTACAACCAGAAACAAGAATAAAGTTTAAGGAAAGTTAAACCATAATCTCAGAATACATATATGTCTATCATAGTTCTACATCATCATACCTACACTCTGCTTATTACTTTGGAATACATGTATGTACAATAGTTACCTGAATGCATGCAAAATCATAATATTTGACATCAATGAGAAAAAATAACAAGGCATGTATTTCTAACAATCTCCCCTTTCATTATTGTTGACACCTAAAATTGACCAGGTGTTCTCTAATCAAGCAAATCTACATTTTTCATCAAATTGCTCCTAATCTCATCAAATTGCATCAAAATGGATCAAAATCAAATCAAATGGAAATTTATCAATCAAATTGGACAAAATCAAATAAAATCAAAGGATTAATTAACCATGACATCAAATAATCAAATATAAGCTTAAAAGGGACAGTCAAAATTATATAATTGATTTTAATCAATTAATTGTATAGTTTAAATCAAAAATTAAATTGAACCTATTCATCCCTACATGGCTAATTTAATTAATTGATTGAAGTAAATAATCCTGATATATTTCAACATGAATTTTAGTAACCAATGGGAATTGAGAACACAAAGCACATGGATCACTCCTAAATTTGAATCTCAATCACTCATTTTGAAATTTCAATATCAATCACTCAAATTTGTCTCTTTGTCCCAACCTTTGAGACAATCATTTAAATTGTCCCCCCATTTGAAACCATTTGAAAGCCTCTCACTCAACCATGGCTTAACTATGATCAATTAACTCCACCCCTACACTTGGGAAAACCCTATAAATAAAAGCCATTTTGAGAGCATAAGAGACCCTAAAAATTTGAATGCAAAGCATCAAACCTGTTGTCATTTTCATAGCAATTTGAGCATTTTGAGAGATTATCATAGCATTTTTACATCATGGATATCATTTTGAGTGCATTTAGATACAATATTATCATGATTTGAGAGAATTGAGCTAGATTTAGGCATTTATCTTCATCAAATTCTCGTTCTAGGACTGTCATTGATAGAGATTAAGGCTGAGAGCTTTATCAACATGCTTAGATAGAGAGCCATGAGATGCTTATTGATTTAATTACAATTATTAGCTTAAATTTCCATTATTATTCTATATAATTGTAGTTAAATAAAATAATTTCATGAAGGTGTAATTCATTCACACACAAATGGCACCCACCGTGGGGCTTTGAGCCTCAGTTTATCATTTATTTCAAGTTTTGTGTGTTTTTCCTTCAATTTTGTTCTAATTTTGCAGTATGTAGGAGAGATTACGCCTATGAGAAATCTAATGATGCCTGGTAGCAAAGAAGCAACAGCTGCAGAATTATTTCTAATTTTGTCTTAAAATATTATGTCGCCTGTGAGATAAAGTGTGACGCCTGTGAGCGTAAAGCGTCGCCTCAGACTTGAGAAACACCACCTACGAGCTATCTATCGACGCTTGTGATCAATATTTTATCACAGTTTAAACTTTTTGCATCTCCTGTCAATTTTATTTTAACGCCTATTCATTTTTAAATGTTACGTGTTAAGATTTAAATTTTGCCTGCAAATTTTTAAATACCACGTAGTAATAGTTAAATAACGCATGTTAGCTGTTATATGACACCTGCAATTTGCTCCATGTTATTAAGTTTAAATTGACATATTCTCTATTTTAACTCTCTATTATTTTGTTTCCTACACATGAAACAACACTTGAAAGTGTAGAAGCCAGAATTGAGGGTTACAAGGCAAACAAAGAGGTAAGGATCCTAACAAAATACTCTAAACAAATTCATAGTGCAAATATTTTGGAAATTTTAGAGTTAGAAGAACATTTGTATGAGCATTACATAAAAGATAGTAGTGCATACAAAAAGAAGTTTCCAACTCTTAATTGATTTTATGCTTTAGGTTCTTAAGATTGATTTTGGCAAATTTTAGCAAAAGAACTTAGTTGCATTTTCAAGTTAATTTCAAGTTTTTCTTCACTTTGTTCCTTTGTGTTGACTAACTTGTTGGTGGAGCCGGAGTGGGAACTATCGCTACTTGGTGAGTACGAAAAACAAACATAAAATTCTCAAAAAGCGCCTAGCCTTTGCTAGCTACAAAAGAGGTACTTTTTGAAACATGATTTCCCTTAACTTGTGGCAATTCATTTAGACCTAGTATAATTAGGAAAAACCCTATTATTATCCATCTTGAATAAAAAATTAGGCATATGCTCTCAACTTTTCGAAGTTGATCAAAAATCCAAACATGTTGAGTTTAGGGTGGTAGAAAGAAAGGGAGGAAAATTAACCACACATTTCAATTTCTAAGTACCTCCTTGTCAAGGGGTTGAAAAAGAACAAAGTGTTTTTGAAGTGTTTGAAATGAAGAACAACAATTGGGATATGCTCTTCACTTTTTAAGTGAATCTAATTCGCAAACTTGTTGAACTAAGTTCAATTTTTTGCTTTCCTGTATATGCTAGTTAATTTAGATCTTTAGAGGGCCTGCCTCCCGAGTACATCCTTACGAGGACGGTGAGAGGGAACGACCCAAAGTGGGAGACAATCGCTTAAGCTGTGATACTATCTGACCCACTATAAATAAACACACTCTTCCTTAATGGGTTGTAGTGACTAAATTGTGTGCAAGTTATCTTCACTTCCTCGAGTAGTCCTTCAGGATTGTGCAAAATTGTACTTTTGTGCATTTGGGAAGCCCACAAGGGGGTAAAATAAATTGAGATAGTTTAGAACCGAGGTGTTAATTAAATCCCAAATAAGTAGAATGCTACCTTTTAGAGCCAAAATGTTAAAAGCCAAATATGACTCTAGGTAGATTTCTTGGAGTCTATTCTTGTGCTATACTTGCTAAAACAGCCCAAAACATGCACGTAGTGTTGTTTTAGGGACATGATGCAAAATTTATAGGTGTGTTGCATTTGTATTTACTTTTCAAGAAAGAATATCATCTGGCAGACCTGATCATAACCTTAAAACTTTTAAAATCCAAAAAAATTGAGAAAAACAACTTTGATCTGCATAATGCCGCGTATGATCATTTAAACGATGCCTACAACAAGTTATGCGACACCTGAAACTTTTAAACAATGTCTGACAACATTCAAACATTATGTAAGTCACTAGAAAGTGATGCCTAGAAGATTTAAACCAATGCATATCAATAGAAAAATGTGGCCTGCTAACTGTAGAGTGCCGCATAGACAATTCCCGTTAACACCTGTGAACATTTAAGTCACGCCTACACAGAAGGAAGTGACGCCCAAAAAAAAATAAGGAAAAATAGTGGACATTTCTCGAGGGCTTGGAGAAAATTAGATTTTTATTTTGAGTACCTTTTTGGATTTTCCAACTGTTTTAAATTTCAACCTGGTTAAGATCTCCATTATTGGAAATTTTGCAGAATTATAAGGGATTGATCAATTTAAGTGAGAAAGCCAAGATTTTACACAATTCATGTCCATGTAAGATTTTACTCGATCTCACTATATCAAGAATACCCCGTAATCTGACGGTTCATATCTAAGGCAGGAGCTTCCTTTTCCTAGCGATACCTTCACTTCTTCAAGACCAACGCGAGAAACTACAAGTGAGGTAGAACCAACTATGTCTTTCCCATTTGGAAACATGGACCATGATCAAATTAACCATGTCAAGAAGGATATCAATAACAATGGGGGTGGTGGGGTTAATAACAATAACAATGGAGGAGGAGTTGACTCTAACAATCAAGGGTTAAACAATAATAACAATGGAGGAGGAGTTGACCCTAATAACCAAGGGTTAAATAAAAATAACAATGGGGGCCATGTTGACCCTAATGATGAAGAAGAAATTGATGGGAAGGTCAATGAAGCCATGAAAAGCCCATTCTTCATGAGACTTATGGAGAAAGTGTTGGATAGAGATAGGGAAAAGTACTTTTTAGACCTAGCACAAGCGAGTCTCAAACTCCCTCATGATTATGATGTCAATCAACTCAAAAAAAAAGAAGCCAAAGAAAATCCTATTGATGTCATGAATAAACAATTTAAATTATTCCAAATGCAATTGGACACAATGAAACAAAGCAGGGCTCCTAAACCCTTTTCCATCAAAGCTTTGTGTCCTTTTCCATTCGACAAGACCCTAATTATGGTCCCATTCCCAAATAATGTTGTTTTTCCTAAATACGACAAGTATGAAGGAGCATCTGATCCCCAAGATCATTTAAGGCAATTTCATGCATTGAGCCTAGAGTTCATGCATGACACAAAGTATTTAATGAGGTTGTTTCCTAGAAGTTTAAGAGGCATGGAAATGGAGTGGTTTTCTAAGTTACCCCTCCGGCATCCGAACTTTCAAATAATTGGCCTCCAAATTCATAACTCATTATTCCTACAATATCAAACATTAGGTTACGATGATAAATTTATGTAATACCAAGAAACGAGAAGGAGAAGGATTCCTACTTTTCTTGCAAAGATGGAGAGTGGTATTTGCTAGATACCCTCGAAGTGTATCTGAAAAAGAGAAGATGGACATCTTTATTAATAGCTTGAGTAATGAGATGAACTATCGATTAAGGTTGCAATGTCCTAGGTCTTTTCAAGACCTAATTGAGAATGGGGTTACCATGGAAGAGGTATTGGTTAAAAGTGGAGAACTTAAGCTTTATAAGAACAACAAAAACAATACCTCCAATAACAATAAAAATGAATCCTCCTAACAATAACCGGTTTTAGATGAGGAACAACAACAAAGGTGTGGTCAATGATGGAGTTGTAGAGGCAAATAATTTGAAGGCCACCCCTTTTAAAATTACAAGAGGATCAGCTCAAGTTAACGATGTGACTCAAGCCCCCAAAGTGCCTTTCAACAACAATACCAACAATAATAACTTTGGGAATTATCAAGGGGCTAACAAGCCTAAGCCTTTCTTTGCACCAACACCTAAGAGGACTTTCACTTTCTTGGGTGAGCCACTTGAAAATGCATTAAGGACTCTTATTGCAAATAAGATTATTGATTTACCAAGGGCTCAACCCTATGAACCACAAATCAAGCCTACATGGTGGAGTGAGTCTAACCATTGTGAATACCATAGGAATCGAGGGCATAAGATGAATGAATGCATGCACCTAAAATATGTGGTGAAAGATCTTATTGACAATGGTGTGATTAAGGTAGAAGGAACTCAAAATAACGAAGATCACACAAAATTTAAAAATCCTTTCTACAAGCATGTGAAAGTTGAATCTTCCAATGCTAACAATGGAGGGAACAATGGAAACAACTCAAGAGGCAACAACAATGTAAACTTTGCCCATAGCTATGAAAATACTATTGATAGTACTATCAATGTGGTGGTAGTTAAAGAAAAACATAACAAAGAGACCTCTAATGTTGTAACTAGGGGGCAAGCAACAAGAGTTACCCTGCAAGGAAGTGATCCTAAAACTTTTGGTCTCACTCCAACAACTACTTTGGCTAAACCAACATCTTCTTCAATAAATCCTTATAGTTTGGTTGATCAACTACACAAAAATCCAGCACAAATTTCTATATTGGAGTTGTTAAAACTTTCTCCTAACCACAAAGAGATCTTGGAAAAATCCCTAGTGGATACTAATGTTCCTATAACTTTGGAGGAAGATAAGTTTCAAAATATGGTAGGACATCTCATAGCCCCTCATTGCCTTTCATTCTCCAAACAAGATGATATGTCTATTACCCACCCTCAAAATTTGCCCTTGCATATAGAAGTTTTAATCCAAAGGCATAGGGTCAAGAGAGTTCTCATTGATGGGGGAGCCGGTCTTAATATTTTCACATTGAACCTTGTCAAGTCTTTAGGATTAGCTGAATAATCTATTGATCCTAAAAAGAAAATTACCATTAAGGCTTATGATGGGAAGAAATATCTTTGAAGGGCATGATTGTTCTACCTATCCAAGTTGGACCTATCAAGAAAGACACCATATGTCAAGTCCTCGACATGAAACTAACTTATAATATATTATTGGGGAGACCATGGATTCATGAGATGCAAGTGGTACCTTCCACCTATCATCAATGCATAAAATTTCCACACATGGGTGAAGAGATCACAATTAGATAAGATTATAATTCCTTTCAATATTGCAACACATTGAAACCAAGTCATGAGTTATTTATTCCTCACACTAGGGAAGGAGTCATCCCCAATGTCACCATTGAAGAAGCTAAGGAGGAAAGTTCAAAGTTAACATCAAATCCTAAATCTACCTCAAACCCTAATCAAACTAACTCAACTACATCAACTAAGGGAAAAGATAAAATGAGTTATGAGGGTCAAAGTTCACATGAAAATTCAGTTAAGACTTCCACATTGAAGGTGGAAATTTTGAAACCTTCCAAGGATGAGAGAGAACAAGCCAAGAAGGGCCAATACCAAAAGATGAATTAAATGATGCATAACTTTGAAAAGCAATGTAGAATCAATTCCAAAGGAGTGGGGGAATATTTTGTTTCCCTATTTTATTTTTCGAATTCTCCTAAGACACATGGAAAACTATCAAGAGCTAATCCACCTCACAAAATAACTCTTATTTTGTAATAGAGAGTGACAAATCAGCCTTAGAGAAGGATAAAAATGAAGTGTTACAATGGCTTTACAAGGAGGAAGACACTTCAAACAATCCCATGGAAAGAGTACAACACATCAATATCCAAACCAAGCAACATGGAAAAGGATATCAAATTATGAAAAAAATGGGATACAAGGGATGAGGACCCTTAGGAGTTAGGAATAAAGGATTACTAGAACCCATTGAACCGGCTTGGAGATCAAAAGAACAGAAATATGGGAGAGGTTATCAAAACAAAGGAGAAAGTTCAAGTCCAATGCATGAATTTCATGAACATGTACACATGGTAGGATCTGAGAGTGAGGATGATTCCAAGGATTATGAGTGGGATTCCCTATCTGAAGAGTCTTGTCATGATAAATAGGTTGATGTTATTCACACATATGCTACCATTCCTAATGTCACAAGTCAAGACAATGAGCATCGAGGTTCGAATTCTACATAAGCATCAAGTGAATCTCAAGAATCCAATGTAGGTCAAGCATCTAAGAATAATCAATGGATAGGTGAACCTTGGGTGCCTTCGTGGGGGAGTGATTCAAACATTGTATTTAATCCACACGTATTCTTTCCCATGGAAATCAATGAGGATTATAGTGCGGGGGATTTTGATCCTACTTCCATGGAACATCTTGAGGAATCCCATGCCATAGACCTAAGTGATACAATGTACGAACCTTCAAATGAGGTCATGTCCCTAAACCCTTTGAATGACAATTTTCCAAATGAATCCTTAGCCCTAATGCACCCCGAATTCATTGATTGGGATTTATCTGAACCAAAAGACTTATTATACTTTCCCAACGACCTTGCAATGGCCCAATACCTAAATGCGGTTGAGCCATCTTCTTCCACCAATGAATAAAATCAAGACTTAATGATAGAGGCAGGGGTCCAACCTCTCAATACACAAAATAAAAGAAATAAATACAAAAAAATGAAAAGGTTTATTGGTGAAAACCACCATGTGGCAGTGCTAGAACCTAAAAAAGTAAAAATATCTGATGTTTCCAAAGGTGAAAACCCAACTGTGGCACCTAAGGAAGAGAGGTTGGATACCCTACCATAATATGAAGATGAAAGGTCACCCATCCTTATTGAACCAATGGAGAAAGTGATGAAGGGTGCTCCCCTTAATACCACAAACACATAACAGAAACAGAGAAGCAACAACAATTTGCAAGAACAGAAAATGGGCTTCTTGTTATCTCCACAAATGTGGAATTACAAAATTTTAGAATTACAATATGCAAAGCCACATGGGCATTCCCCTTACAATATTCTATAGGACAAAGCCTCGAATTATTACCCAGATCTACCCAGAACTGCCCTAGACAACACTGCGGGCCTTCTTTATATAGGCAATTTCCACCGCCCGAGAAGGTTCCAAAAATTTAGCCCATAGGGCCGACCAAACTTAGAATTATTTTATTTTACAATTTATTACATCATAGTCGGCTCAAAATAAATTTTGAAACCCGAACAGAAATTTTGAAGAAAAATTATTTTTCACCATTTCAGGTGACCCAACTTCTGAAGACCATAAGTCATCGCCAGTTGACCCGATTGACTATTATGACCCCAATCTGGAAAGGCCACGAAGCGCTCTACAGGAATGACCAACATAAGTGCCCATCACCCAAATTTTTGACCTCATTCGGGGCCTCTAAAGCCTTCAAAACTGAGTTCAAAGTTTCTGTACCCTGCTGCCAATACCAAAAATCTTTAATATCTTCAAAACTAGAACTGATATAGCCATAAAATTTTACTGGCAGGCTGATAAGACTGAGATGAACCTCCACATGTGAAAACAAAACATTTTGAGATCATATGACCAACTTACTAAAAATAGAAAGTTTCCATAAATAGCAGCTCTGCACAAGATAGCCCTTATTGAAAAGCAAACAGAAATATTTTTGGGTGATGCAAGATTGCCCTTACACCCAGGATGCTCCTGCATCAGAAAGTTAACATTGGTACCGAAGTGGATCCCAAGTTTATTCATTTAGCAGCATCCTTGAGTCTATCAGAAAGGAAGGAGTTCATCGAATTCTTTCAAGAAAAGAAAATTAACTTTGCATGGTCTTATGCTAACATGCCAGGGTTAGATCCAAGCTTTATAATGCATCATCTAAATGTGAGACCCGGTGTGAAACCCGTAAATAAAAAGTTGAGAATGATGCACCCTCATGTTTCTCTTTTAGTAAAATAAAAATTGGAAAAGTTATTTAAGGTTGGATTCATAAGAGTGATTGCATATGAAGAATGGATATCAAACATTGTACTGGTCACAAAACATGACAAATCCATTAGAGTTTTCATGGATTTTAAAAACCTTAATATTTCTTTACCAAAAGAGTATTTTCCGCTACCTAGCATTGATGCTATACTGGACTTAACAGCGATTCATTCTATGTTTTCCTTAATGGATGGATTTAGTGGATACAATCAAATTCTCATAGCACCTGAAGACCAAGAAAAGACAACTTTAACATGCCCATGGGGAACCTTTTTTTGGAATGTGATGCCCTTCGGTCTCAAAAATTCCATAGCCACTTACCAAATATCAATGACCACTATCTTCCACTATATGATGCATACCTTCCTAGAAGACTATGTGGATGATATTCTAGCAAAGTCATGTTAGGGATTTTTCTTGCAAGAATACTCTTAAAATAATATGAGTGCTTTCTCTTTTCTATTTCCAATTTACCATATACAAGAAAATCCTAATTGATGAGGATTGGATAAGATCCTCCTTCTTTTTTGAGATCCACTGACTTAGGCAAGTAATACCTTTGAATGATTACTGATTAACAATATCTATTATAGTGGATTGTGTCTTCTTACGAGTTTGTTGAATGCCTTTTACTGTACCAATAAGTAGAAAACTATGTTAATCTCTAAGTTCTATTGATGATTAGTGACCAACACTTAGTCATTCACTTAGGAAGTTTTAGTTGGCTATCACTATGGCTGAGCTAAAACTATGCAAGGCCGAGCAACATTGCCAAGCAGTTTTCAGATTGTCGAGTTACATTGCCGAGCTGAGTAGGACTCAGAGATGTTAAGTGTCGAGCGACAGAGAAGTCAAGTACCGAGCAGAACAATTTGTGTATACATGTATGGAATGATTCAAACTTTGAGGATAAGTGATGTGGCCAACTTGTATAAACTTTTTGAGCCGACTTATGTATGCATTTAATATTCGTCTACGGAGTTAGTTATGCATTTCATTGTTTTATCCTATGCATGATCTATTGTAAACATTAATTGTAATACCATCAAGGTATGGGTATTAGATCTTGATCATTGATCTAGATCTCGCTATCAGACTCAAACAAGATATATTAGATTGCTTCTAAACCCTATTTTGTATGTGTGTAAGGAGAGAGTATACGAAATATGTGGTGACTGCATTTTGAAGTGAAATGCACAGAGGGTTTATTTGTTAAGAAGTAGAGATCAAGCAGAGTGACAACACAGTGAACAACATAGTAAAGTTATATCAGATTGTGAGATCTTAGAAGGTACTGGAAAGAGGAGATCCATCATCAGCATCAGAGTGCATAATGAAGGATAAATACTTGAGACATTCTAATCATTGTATCAGGTGAAAATCTCTTAACATAGTGGTTATAGCAGACCTTTCTTTATCTCCTAACAGAGTGCTTACTTTATTGTAAGTTCAAATCCTTTCACAAGGTAGATTGTAATGATCTTTAGCTCTTAACTGGGTAGACCTTTAACAGGGTATATTACATTTTGTAATCAACATTTGTAGCTTTAATAGGCACACTTTATTGCTGCAGTAGTGGAGAATTTTGTGGGTGTCATCCCCACCCCAATTTTACCTATTTGGGTTTCTGGGTTACCAATTTATTGTGTTATGTGTTATTTATTTCATTGTGTGGATGCTATCTGAGATTACATTAGATTCATATATATATGAATGTGGATTAGTTTGTTTTAAGTGTTTAAATTTGAGGATCTGATTCACCACCCCCCCCTCTCAGTATCTTGCTTTCCCATTATTGTATTTCCAACAATTGGTATCAGAGCACAATTCTCTAAAAAGGTTATAATCAGCTTGAGAATACAGATCTTGAGATGGAGATCTACAAGATAGGTAAAGTCATTGAGAATCAAAAGATTGATATTCAGCTAGCACTACAACAGCTTGAGACTGTAATACAAGAATTAAAGAATTCCTTGACTGCAAGGAAAGATTTGGCCAAAATAATGAATGACACTCATTATCAAGAAGAGGACACCACAAATCTATTTTATAATAGAGATTCTACTGAGAGCGATGCAACAATAGTAGATCTACTAGAAAAGAACAGTGCACTATGTGAAGAAGTCAGAAACTTGAAAAAGGAACAAGAAGCCCAATCAATAAGAATGTGTGAAGTTGTTGAACAGAAAAAGAAAGCCGAAGATGACAAGGGTATGGCAGAAGAAGAAAAAATAATGATGACTACCAGACTTGATGAAAGAACACATGATGTACAAACAATGACAGTCAATCAAGTGGACATGTCAAATCAACTACTACTTGTGAATCAGGAGGTCAGCAGGAAGGACTTGGAGATTGTAAATCTTAGATCTGAGAATAGTCAATTGAAAGATGAATTGAAATCTGAGAAAGAACTTAATAACAAAGTGAATGATCCGAGTGTAGCTATGAGCTACTTTGAACAACTGGTGGAAGCATCAAGAAGACCTAAAGATTCTTCTAGATTAGGTCACATTGAACAACATACAACCACTGAAGATGGAGAATCATCTAAGATAGGTGAAAGAAGGTATGAAAAGCCAAGAAACAACAAACCTGTTTGTCACCACTGTGGGAAACTAGGTCATACAACAAACTTTTGTCAAAGAAAGAATGGTAAGTCCAAACCAAAAACTAACTTTAATGGTTATTACTTTAACTGTAATAAGTTTGGACATCAAGCACGTGAATGTAAGACAAAGGCAAGAAAAAAACCTAGACTCAATGGTAATTGCTATAACTATCACAATATGGTCATAGAGCACAAGATTACAGATCTAAAGGTAAACAATAGTGGACATCAAAGGTACAAGAGAAATCACCAAGAAAAGGCAATACTTACAATTGGGATTATAATACATGGAATAGTTGTCATTACTATGGTGAGTATGGACATGTTCCAGAAAACTACATAAGGACACATTTCAGAGGAAAATCTAAAAGTTGGATGAATGGAAGCCTAGTTTGTCACAGTTGTCTGAAAATTGGTCATACAAGGAAATATTGTAAGACTAGGGTACCTTCTCCTACTGTTGAGAAAATTAGAGCACAGATGAACAAGACATGGGTTAAGAAGTCTGAACCATGCAGCAGTGAAGCTAGTGAAGCCGAGATCACCCAATCTAATGGATCAGGTGATCACATTATCTCCAACTAAGAAAAAGAGGTATGTAAGGAACTGTATCCAAAATTATTATCTTACATCAGTTCCTAACATGAAATGTATAAAAGTCCATATTCATATATGATCAGATGCACCAAGACATATTTTTTTTAAGACAAATGCTGAGTTGAGCCAATTGCACTATATGTGTCGAGCACCAAATATGGACACTAAGGTCGAGTTCTTTAGTGAGTGCCGAGTTTTTTTGGCTGAGTAAGTTTTATGATGGTTGAGTTTAGTAAGCCGAGTGGGATGCAAGTTGTGTTAAAGCTGAGGACAACTGGCTTGCACTAACTCAATGGGCAGAACATTCATTTCTTACCTACTTTGACCTTTCAAAGTCTATAAAGGATGAACAGTTGACACTTCATTTTTACCTTGTGATTTTTACTGTTTAAGGAGTGATTGAAGTAATTTGTAGAATTGATCTTAATAGAGTTAGCATCAAAGATTTCATCAGCGTGTTGTTGGAAAACCTAGGGTGAACAGTGCAAAGAGCTACTTGCTGAGGTACTCTATTTTTCATCTTTCAAATGCTAATTTCAAGATTATGGCTGTAAGTTCTTCCATACCAGCTAAGAATATGAAGGGAGAGCAAGAGAAAATTCAGTTAGTACAGAGTGATGAATGTGAACCTCTCAACTTTTGAGCCATTACTGAAAGTGCGATTCAGAGTGATTTAACGAGAGCCCTCTCATCCATTCCACCCAAGGTACTCATGATCCATGATGTTTGATCATGTTATATGGTTAAGATTGGTGAAGTAGGTGATAGTGAATTAAGGAGATCCTACAACAAATTGTGTGTCAATGCAGTTCTGAAGGTAGAATTCAAACATTTAGCCGACAAAGGATTAACTCGTGCCCTAGATTTTCCACAAGGTTTCAAAGATGAATGGATTAAGGTTATCCTTAGCTGAGTTCATGACATGTGTATGTGGTTAGATACTGGACCAGTCAAGATCACCAAAATCATGATTCATCGAGTGACTGGATATCCTGTAGTGAACAAAAAATGGACAATGAGAGATAATAGCAAAGAAGAAATTACACTAAAAATTGGAGCCATATGTAACAACAGAGGTATGACCATCTCTACAATTACAGACCTAGAACTTGATTTTGGAGTAAGGGTAATAGCACATAAGTTCTATCAGTCGAGCAGATTGGATAGTGTTCCTTGTACAACCGTTGATCAGGCATGGAAAATTGTTAAGAAGAATCATACATACGGTATTACCGAGCTACAACAAACACAATTAGCCAAGAACCTAGCATCAATAAGAAAGGCTAAGAGCTCATCATGTAAGTTTGGTTCCTTACTAGTCTGTATATTTTTCTACATTTAGGATACATTTCCTACACTAGGAAATATTTTTTGGAAAAAGGATAGACCCATTACAGTTCAAACTAGTGAATGTATGGAGAAACTAGGAAGTAATTTCAATAGCATTATTGGGAGCTATTTTGTAGAATTCAAGAAGAGAATGATATTAAGGACTAGGATTCCTAAGTCACTAGTGGAGAAGCACTATGAAGAAATCTATTTTCTAGTTGATACAGATAACACTTATATCCAGGCTGTGACACCTAGGATAACATGCTTAGAACCATTTCCATATGAAATTAACATTGATGAAGCATCAGCTGCCATCATTGCACTCCTAGCTGAGGCAATTGATACTACAACAGAGAGATTTGGAAACTTTGGTGAAGCTAAAGCTAAAATTTCTAGAAGTTTGAATGAGGGAACTATGGAGAGGAAAAGAAAGAAGATTGTGAAAAATATGAAGAAAATGGTTGGTTTAGGTAGTGATAAAGAACCTGACGATGCACCTTTAGGCTTGACCACTGGACAAGGTGAGGATATATCTATAGAAGAGGAAGTTAGTGCATCAGAAGAGGTCACTAAGAAAGCCAAGGGAAAAAGACCATCAATTGTCATAGTAACCAAGCCGAGAAAAGATAAACCTAAGGTTACACCTACAGCTAATCGTCTGAGGACTAGAGAATCTACTGTTACTTCTCTAGTAGAAGTACAAACAAAAGTATTTGGTAAGAGTAAATTTGCAGAAATTAGTTCTGGAAAGGAAGCTAAGGTTGCTCTGAAGGCTGAGCCGAGTAAGCCAGCAAAGAGACCAAGAAGGAGATTAAATTTGGGGACAGATAGTGATGAGGAAAAGATAGAAACTGATGAACCCTGCAACATACCTACAACACAGTTCAAGAAACTAGCAAGTATTGATGAGGTATGTGACACTTTGAGGAATTTAGCAGGGTTAGCAACTTTTAAGTTCATTAAGTATGATAAATTGAATAATATGGATAGGCACAAAGTTCAGGAAGCACTCTTGGACATGATGAGTACTTTCAAATTAACTCTTATAGAGATAGGAAATCATGTGCCAAATGAACTATATGATTTTCTGTCAAGCAAATGGGAATTTGCACTTGCCACAGAAAGATAGATCAAGGAAGGAACTCTAGCCCAGGCAATACCTGAGCTAACCTCAAAACAAAGAGCCAAATTCATTGAGGATTACAAGAATAGGTTTGTTCCTAAACTTAGAGGCTATGTTGTTCTGAAAAATGATATTGAAGGTGTAGTACAACAAAGCATAAGGATCTAGAAGGAAATCTTTGGACTGGCCATTCCAAAAGATAAGAAATATGGTGAAGAGACATCTGAGCAAAAGACAAAAGAAGTTGAAGTGAAGACTACCCCTGAACCATAGATAACACAAGATAAAATTGCCATAGAATAGGACAAGACCAAAGGTTCATTAGATGCAACAAACTCTATTGATTTTACTGCAGACAGTCCTATGGATTTTATAGTTGATGATCCAAGCAATTTGAATGCTGAGGAACAAGAGATGTCGAGTGATAAATACATTGATTCACCTATTAAGGCAATAGATACTGAAGAAGGAAAAACCATAGCATTTGATGAGATAATTGAAGTTGTCAATGATTAAAAAAGTGAAGAGAAGCAACAAGCAAATGAACAAGAGGTAACTTAACAGAATCCACCTATTTTAGAGGTTGTGAAAATAGTTTTAGATAGTGGAGTAGTGATAATGGATACTGTCGATAAGCCTAAAGAAGAAGAGGCAATGCAAGTGTTGGTTGATCTACCACACTCTGCATCATCCACTCCTACAGGTCCTAAAATTGGTGGTATGCCCAATCCAGAGATAATACTGACATAATTAAAAGAGGCATTGGACATTGACACTGTCAAAGAAAAATGTATTATGCTGCCGAGCATAGGTTCTCCAGAGTTGAAGAAGAAGAAAATATTGAAGAAGAAGTCTCAGATTCTAGATGTAACATTAGATGAAGTCATTGTGATTCCATAATGGGATCCCAATGAATTATCTTTTGAATAGATAGGGACTCTTTAAGAATTACTTAAGAGAAAGGAGAGACAGGAAGAGATGAAGATAGAAAAAAGCAAAAGCAGGTGTTGCATGACATCAAAGACATATTTGCAAAGGATTTTGACTTAGAGGATGAAATGCCTCAAGCTTCAATTATTGATCAGCTAGTCAACATTGTACAAAAGGTAACTGATGAGGACATAGACAGCAATGAAAAGATTCTACAATGGTCCAGGAGAATATTTGAGAGCAAAGTTCTAGAGAAAATCTCAGAAGAGATTGCAACAAAACAGGTTGAACTTTCTATTTTTGTAGAAACTTTAGAGAAAGTTATAGCCAATGTTTATTCTTTGTACAAAAAATTATGTGATTTTGAATTTTTTACAAAGGATAATCTACAGCTTGTTGAGAAGCTACAGTTAGATTTGAGATCAACTGGTACTACTTTGGGTAAAGATACTACCTCTAGTTCTTTACATCTTACTAAGTTGATAAATGCACAATGGAGAATAGCCAAAATTATGGCTAAAGATGGTTGAATAAGGGCCAAATTGATAACTATTCAGACAAGCCTATTGCCTCACTTGGAGGTAATACAAAAGGAAATTTCAATTGCAAAGGAGTTATCACAGAGCAGTGCAAATCTATCAACTGCAGAAATTTTAGTGAGTCTAGCTGCCGAGCTAGAAATACAATTGGAAGTTATGAAGGTTGCTAAGGAAATCTGGGATACTACATTTGAATCCACCCTGCAGCTTCATAAACAATTTTTGGATAAGTACAACTTAACGCCACTAGCAATCAATGACAAAAACAAGGGGGAAGATGGTAAGGAAGTTGGAAAGGATACAACATGATACATCTGTACAGAATAGGTACACTTGTATATAATTTTTGAAGGCATGTAAACTTTTTGTATGGATTATTTCTGAGTATATTCCTAGGGGGAGTACTTAGTATACTTAGGCAATATTTTGATGAAATGAACGATAGTAATGATAAGTGTTTTTGCCACTAATATCAAAGGGGGAGATTGTTAATCTCTAAGTTCTATTGATGATTAGTGGCCAACACTTAGTCATTCACTTAGGCAGTTTTAGTTGGCTATCACTGTGGCCAAGCTAAAACTATGTAGGGTCGAGCAACATTGCCGAGCAGTTTTCAGATTGCCTAGTTACATTGTTGAGCCAAGTTACATTGCCGAGCCGAGTAGGACTCAGAGATGTTAAGTGTCGAGTGACAAAGAAGTCAAGTGCCGAGCAGAATAGTTTTTGCATACATGTCTGGAATGATTCAAACTTCAAGGATAAGTGATCTGGCTGACTTGTATAAGCTTTTTGGGTTGACTTATGTATGCATTTAATATTCTTCTACAGAGTTAGTTATGCATTTAATTGTTTTATCCTATGCATGATCTATTGTAAATATTAATTGTAATACCATCAAGGTATGGGTATTAGATCTTGATCATTGATTTAGATCTCACTATCAGACTCAAACAAGATATATTAGATTGCTTCTAAACCCTATTTTGTATGTGTGTAAGGAGAGAGTAGACTAAATATGTGGTGACTGCATTTTGAAGTGAAATGCACAGAGGGTTATTTTTTTAAGAAGCAGAGATCAAGCAGAGTGACAACACAATGAACAGTAGAGTAAATTTATATTAGATTGTGAGATCTTAGAAGGTACTAGAAAGAGGAGATCCATCATTAGCATCAGAGTGCATAATGAAGGATCAATACTTGAGACATTCTAATCATTGTATCAGGTGAAAATCTCTTAACAGAGTGGTTCAAGCAAACCTTTCTTTATCTCCTAACAAAGTGCTTACTTTATTGTAAGTTCAAATCCTTTCATAGGGTAGATTTTAATGTTCTTTAGCTCTTAACTGGGTAGACCTTTAACAGGGTAGATTACATTTTGTAATCAACATTTGTAGCTTTAACAGGTACACTTTATTACTGCAGTAGTGGAGAATTTTGTGGGTGTCATCCCCACCCCAGTTTTACCTATTTGGGTTTCTGGGTTACCAAGTTATTGTGTTATGTGTTATTTATTTCATTTTGTGGATGCTATCTGAGATTACATTAGATTCATATATGTATGAATGTGGATCAGTTTGTTTTAAGTGTTTAAATTTGAAGATCTGATTCACCCCCCCTCTCAGTATCTTGCTTTCGCATTATTGTATTTCCAACAAACTATGCAAATAACTATGATTAACCTGATATAGAGCTTAATACGCCAAATCATTATCTTGACAACAACAAATAGTAATGTGATAAGGATTCTCATCATTCTTCCTTTTATAGTTCCCAAAACTTAGGAGGGTTAACCTATTTGATTCTCTCTTAAAGGAATCAACAAACTGAATTGTATACACTGTGAATACAATTACTAATGAATGTATGATTTCTTATGAATGTAATGTAATTGATTGATTGATCTTAAATGCTAGATGATTGAACAATTACTTGCAAAACTATAAACCAGTGCTTGATCCTATGGGCTACAGAGTCAATCTTGAATGCAAATGCACAATTAGGTGACTAATGAAAATAGATGCAACCTAGATAGAATGCCTTACAAACTATCCACCCAATTCTCTAACTTTGTTTATTAGATCTTAATAATCAATATTCAGCTTCCTGGGATCATATGAAAGAATTACTCCTTCCTTGAAGGACGTCACAAATGATTGCACAACTGCCTTGCAGTTGATGTATTTAAATGCCTTACAAATAAACACATGAAATCTTTAATAGAAATAAAAGAGACAACACAAGATATAAAATAGAGATTGCAATGTATTTTATTAATGTGGAATTGCTTCAAAATACATTCAATAGATAAAAAGTACAGAGGCTCAGACAAAATTGTAGTAGTCCGCCTTGTAATTATATTCCATCATCTTTCAAATTGTTACAATATGCTCTATTTATAGGCTAAAACCATCATGGAATCCTTAAGAATTAAGGATGCAACAAGCTTCGGATGGTTTTAAAACCTAACCCTAAAATATAGAAAAGACAAAAAGACAAGAAGGAACTAAGTGATGGATGGACAAAAATGAAGAATAAAATCTGATTTGTTCTTTGTCTTCTTGTGATCTTTTCTGCCTTTGTTTGTATGTGTTCAGGATAGCTTCTTATATTTGTAGTGATACCTAGTGACCGCCCTTATAGGCTAATTTACACTAGTCTTGAAGATAGCTAACCTTCTTGTGCTTAAAGAGCAGGTGTCATGTGTCCTCCTATTCTTCATCAATGATGTCCAGGTCAACAGTGATGGGATTTTTCTTCTTGGGCTTTTTAAAAACATCCCATGCTGTGACATCTTCTTCCTTCATCCATTCAAAGCTCTGAATTTTCTCCAATTGGGTCTTCTGCCTCTCCCACCTTACATCCGTAATGTTTTTGACATCTGTAATGAATTCATTAAAATTTGTTTCTGCCTTAATTGCTTCATCAAGGATCTTATTATATCTTTCCATATCTAATTATCCCTTTTCACAAACATACACCTATTTATTAGGTAGTACTGTGTCAAAATATGAGCTCCATACCCCTAGTGGCTTGATTTGACTATCTTCTGATCTTATTGTAGGCACAAATCTGTTGTAATCAGGCCCAAACATATTTAATCTTGCCTCAATCTGATTAGCCTTACCTTTGAAAAAGGATAAGGTCACCCCTATCTGTTCTATCTCCTCCCCTACTTGGGTTACTATTTCTGGAAGATCTGATCTATGTGGTTGCAAAGATGCCAATAATATACAAATGCATGAGTATATTTAAATATACTAGGCCAATAATATACACCCTTCAAAATTTTATGGGCAATGGTCTTAGCAGAAAAATGCCCACCACATACTCCAGCATGCATTTTAACTATTACTTTCTCAGTTAGGATTTTATCTAAACATAACAGTAGTACACCATTTCTTTCCTTCCAATACAAGTCTCCTTGAACTAGGGTGTACTTTTGAGCTTGTAGTTTGAGACTCCTCTTTTGATTTTCTGACATGACTTTAGGACACTTGGAATTCTTGAGGTAATACATGATATCAACATAAAATGGATGTCTTTCAATACTTGTTATTATTGAGTCTTGTATCACTACATTATTTACTTGTACCAAGTCTAGATTTTCTTCTGTCATCAGTTTTTCTAGACCTTGTCCTCTAACCAATTTAGTAATATGGATTTCTAAGTTAAATTCCCAAATTCTATTAATCCATTTACATCTCTTACCAGTCACTTCTGACTGGGTAAGGATGTCTTTTACTGCTGAATGAGGAACATATGCAAGAACTTTAGCACATACCAAGTAGGGTCTGAATGATTTAACAACTTTTACCAATGCATATGTCTACTTCTCCATCATTTCATAGTTCAATTCAGTAGCTTGGAGAGATTTTCTAAAGAATGCAATTGGATGTTCAAATCCCTCCTCATATTTCTGAAGTAAAACAATAGTAATAGTATGAAAAGATGCAAATGAGAACAAAGAAAAGGGGTTACTGCAATTAGGAGATTTCAAAATAGGGGCCTCTTGTACTACTTTCTTAATTTTTTCAAATGCTAACTGAGCTTCTTCATTCCATTGGAACTTTTCATCTTTCTTTAGTAACTTGTTAATTGGCTTGACAATTTCAACAAAATTTGCAATGAATCTTCTGACAAAATTAATCTTTCCTAGGAAAGTTTACACACCTTTTATATTCTTAGGAGCACTGAACTTTTGTATAGCTTCTATTCTCTTAGGGTCTATCCTTACTCCATCTTTGGACACTATATGTCCCAATAACTTCCCTTCTGTGACTGCAAATTGACATTTTCTAGGATTTAGTGAAACACCATATTCTAAAGCATTGTTGAAATTTTTTTCTAGATGTTCATAGTGATCCCCTGCTTTCTTAGAAAATGCAGTCAAATCATCTTGGTAGATAACCATGAATAAATCAATGAATTCCTTAAATGCTACATCCATGGCTCTCTAAAAAGTTGCTCCTGCATTGATTAATCCAAAAGGCATTCTAACATATACATAAGTTCCCCATGGAGTAGTAAATGTAGTCTTAAATTATTCTGACTCTTTTACAAGTACCTATTTGTATCCTGAAAAGCCATCCATCATTGATAAAAACTCACAACCAGTAACCTTATGCAACATTGCTTCCATATTTGGTAGAGAATAATTATCTTTCAAGGATGCAATGTTCAGATTTCTTAAATCAACACACAGTCTTATATCACCATTCTTTTTTCTCACTGGTACTAGTTTAGAAACCTAGGTTGAATGTTTGATAGGCTGGATAATTCTAGCATCCTTTAATTTCATCAAATCCTGTTGTATTTTTGGAGCCAACAGTGGATTAATGGGTCTCTATTTTTGTCTGAATGATTTTACATCTGTTTTGAGTGGGATTTCATGCTGAAAAAGGTCTTCTCTATAAGCTTTTAAATCTTCATATGACCATGCAAAAACATGCTTATGTTTTCTTAGTAATTTTATCAGGTTAGTTCTGACATGAGAATCCAGTCCTTTTCCAATGTAAACTATTTGAGGAGGGGTCTGTGATCCCAAATTTATCTCCTCTATATCCTCAATTTTGGTGTTGCTTATTCTTGATGTATGTTCACTCTGATTAGTAAATAATGCCTCTAGTTTAACCAATCCCTTAGGAATCTAGTTGGAACTGAGTTGAAAAACCTCATCCCTTAGTATACAATCCTTACCATCAATGACCTCAAGAAAATTATTGCAATCTATAAGTTGGTCTTCATAATGATCAAGGCATTGAAGAAATCTAAGGATATCTTGGTCATCTTCAAATACTTTCCAGTTGTAAATATTGTCAGGGACAACTGATCTTCTTTTAACCTCAAAAATTGATACCCCGTTTAAGGTCAAATCATTAGTTTTCAAAGCAACATTAGCTAAGAAATATGTCATAATGTTTTTGGACCTTTCTATCCAATTTATATTGAAGGCATCAAAAAATTCTATTTGGTTCCAAATAGAATTCCTATACATTTTTAGTCTATCATTATTCACAAGATATTAGGACCTTACTTGGGCTACTACTAACTCTGAGTCACCATAAACTTTTAAACATTTTATACCATGTTTAGCAACAATGTCTAGCCCGAGAAACAAAGCTTCATATTGTGTTGTATTATTTGTACACTGAAAAGATAGTAGAAAAGAATATTTGAATGTGGAAATTGGTGGAGATATAAGTAGAACTCTAGCTCCTAATCCTTCTTTTGAACAGGCTCCATCAAAATACATTTTCCATAAACCATCACTTTGTGTAGTTAACTCTTTCACCCAAGGATCAACATTTTCACATTGGTGAGCACTCCTTTTGATTCTGCAATTTTCCATGTCAATATCAACACAGTAATTAATATTTGTATCCTCATGCAATTTTATCATATGAGGTGTTATTCCCTCTCTAGACACCTTTACATTATTCCCAGCTATATTGAAAGTGGCATAGGATAGGTCACACTAAATACTGCCTCCCATTGAAGCACTCCATTTTCTAGAAAACAACATGCCATAATGTGGTGGGATATCAACCACCAGTACACTCATAGTCAATACTGTATCAGGGCATATGGCTAATTTGTAAGGTAAAGATTCAATGGTTCTAACAATAGGGATTTCTCTTGAATACATTTCTTGACACCTCCCTTGAGGAGTATACACTTGCAATCCCATGTATCTCATGATTTTTGCAGGCATGACTATATTAGATGCTCCTGAGTCTATCATGCAATTTTTGAGCATCTTTCCATTTATTACCAATGTCAATAAAAAGGGGTCAACAACCCCTGCAGAAGTATTTGTATTAAGGTAAATATGAGGGATCTAAAAAATCATCCCCTCAGGTTCCTTTCCCTTATTGTTGAGTTTATTTTCAATATGATCTAGTTTCTAAGGTTTTACTGGTGATACATTATTCAACACTGAAAGGACTTTTACTTTGTGTTCTTTTATCCTAATCATTTCTAGGAATGGGAACTTCACAGTAATCTAAGATAAACACTGGTCCATATCCACTAGAGTATACTTTACATCAGAGGTTTGAGGTTTTTCTACAATAATATTGTTTTCCTCTATCTGAATATTCACAGCAAGCTCCTCCTTAGATTTCTTATTTTCAACTCTGGGGGAGGAAGAACTTGCCTTTGGCATTTTAGCCTTTTCTACATGCACATCTTTTGGCTCATTATCTTTTTTTACTATTTTGACCTTAGGTTTCTTTACATTTTCCCCAGGTGCATCTTTTTTTGGTACATATTTGGCATTTGTTTTATTTTCTTTAATGAAGATGCATGATGGCTAACTACCAACATTACCCACAACTCTATTTCTTAGGTGATAGTTACTTCTTTCTTTGTTCACCAAATCAGTAGTAATCCTATATTTTTCTTCATCAGAGGCTTTTCTTACTACTGAGGGCTCCTAACTATTTTGGGCATAACACCTTATGTGATCAACCCTTTCTTCCTCTTCACTATCAAACAAGATTTGTTGCTGATGAACTTCCATTCTACCTTGTGAGCCATATATGTCATGATTTTCAATCTCATCATCAGAATCCATATCATGACATGAATAAGCATTATTCATACTATAATCACATAACTCATTTTCATCCTATTCTTGTTCTTCATTTTCTTTTACATCTAAAGAAACAATGCAAAAATCAGGATTGTGTTGTGCCTCACAGACCTCACACCAAAATTCATCATTACACATGTGAATAGTATTTTTATGTAGGGGACTAGGAGTCCTATTCTCAGGTTTGTCTTTACTTGGTGGAGAAATAGGCTTTCCATCCTTGAATTGGGTACCATAGGGATAATTTTGCATCCTATTTTGTGGGCTATAGTTATTATTATAGGATGGTATGTTATTCTGTGGAGCTTTGTACTCTCTGTAATCAGGTTCCTTTTGACTACTACTAAAGTGTGGATCATATCTTCTACCCAATTTTCCTAATATCCTCCTATTTATCTCTATATTTACAGCTATTTTGTAAGCTTCTGTTAGGGTTCTTGGATTCTTATCTCTAAGTGCATAACCCATTTTTGAATCAAAAGCATTGAGATAGGTAACAAGACATACCTTTTGATCCAACTTCATTTTTTGAAACAGCTTGTGCATGGCTCGTTGGAATCTTGTATTGAACTCAGTTAATTATTCATTTGAATTCTTCTTTATATTGTTGAATTAATTGAGCAAAAATCCCTTATTAGTCTTATCACCATATTGATCCTTGAATAGATCAATCATTTCATCCATTGTTCCTATAGAACCGTGAGATAGACTCCTAAACCATTCCCTAGCATCTTCTACAAAGGATTGAACAAATAATTTCATCAAGACATCCTCACGATTGATATTTAGATCATCTATAACATCAAAAAAATTTCTTAAATGCTCTTCACAAGTTACAATATTATTTGCTGGAAATTTTGGAAGTTTTTCTCCCATATCTTTTGGTATTGCATTAGGGTAACCTGGAATTCCAAAAAAAGAAAATTGTTTGTACCTTTCTGCAAGAAGCGATCTCCTTTGGAATTTGTCAGTATCTTTAGGAGAAAAGAATTTGCTATGGTGTCTGAAAGAAGAAGCCTTGTTTCTTGATGTTGTAGCATTCTCTGTATCAGCGAAGGAGATTGTAGTAGATTGCAAGAAATCAATTTTTTTCTTCATCTCTATAGTAGCAGCTTCTGCTTCAACTTTTTCCAGCATCTTAGCCATAGTTTCTCTTTCTTTTTAAATATTTTCAAGGCCAATGTCTAGCTTAAACATTTGCTTAGTCAGGTTTTTTTGATTTTTGGTTCCTCAAGTTCATTTTTTGTAGCTTTATTTTTTGCTTTATCTTTGAAGTTTTGAGGACCTAAACCTTTGTGGGTGTTTGGAGTCTCTTGGTGTTTGCGAGACCTCTCAACATTTTTTGCAGCTTGATTTCTCAAAGATCTTCTTCTAAACTTGTCAAAATCTTTCTTCTCATGTTTTTTCTTTTTATGATCTTTTTCCCTTTTCTTTTGATGAATAAGGGCTAATTGTCTTATGAGGATTCTTTCTTCCTCTGTAAGCTCATCAAAAGGAACTTTAGAGTATGAGCTAATTGTATCATTTCCTTCTCTCTCACTACAAGTAGTAGTAAATGTATAGGTTTCTAGTCCAAGGTTTGGGGCATTTTCATACTCTGAGGTATTCACCTCATGACTAGACTGATTGGTATCCTTCCTTCTAGTGTTGTCTTCTTCATCTCTTGGATCAGAGTTACTAATATTTGCTTGGTTCCTCTTTTCTCTCCAAGACAACTTAGTTTTTGAAGTAGTTGGGATCCCACTGTCCAACTCAACTTCTAGATTATCTCTCATTCTTGACCTAGTACTCATATTTGTATGAATATTTCACTTTTTGCACTGATTACAGAGATTTTCTTTTAGAGTTGCCACCCAATACAAATTTGAGAAATATGAATACTACTAGAAAGACCTAGACTGGCTAAACTCAATGGTAACTTGATTCAACTTTTGAACACACCAGAGATTCCTTAAAAGTTTTTTTTCAAGTTTTTACTTGAACTCCCCAATAGAGTCACCACTTTGTTAGGGATTTTTCTTGCAAGAATACTCTTAAAATAATATGAATGCTTGCTCTTTTCTATTTCCAATTTACCATATGAAAGAAAAGCCTAATTGATGAGGATTAGATAAGATCCTCCTTATTTTTTGAGATCCACTGACTTAGGCAAGTATTACCTTTGAATGATTACTGATTAACAATATCTATTATAGTGGATTATGTCTTCTTTCTAGTTTGTTGAATGCCTTTTACTGTACCAATAAGTCAAAAACTATGCAAATAACTATGATTAACCTGATAGAGAACTTAATAATCCAAATCATTATCTTGACAACAAAAAATAGTAATGTGATAAGGATGTTAATCCCTAAGTTTTGTTGATGATTAGTGACCTACACTTAGTCATTTACTTAGGCAGTTTTAGTTGGTTATCACTATGGCTGAGCTAAACATTCAAGGCCGAGCAACATTGCCAAGCAACATTTTCGAGCAAGTTTTAGGTTGCCGAGTTACATCATGCCAAGCCGAGTAGAATATTAAGTGCCAAGTGACAGAGATGTTAAGTGTCGAGCAGAACATTTTTTGCATACATGTCAGGATTGATTCAAACTTTGATGTAAACGGTTTAGGCTGACTTGTATGAGATTTGGGATGACATTTGTACACATTTAATATTTTTCTACTAAGTTAATTACGCATTTAATTATTTTATACTATGCATGGCATGGATCCAATCAGAATACATTGGAGGCATAAACAATAGATCTTGATCGTTGATCTAGATCTCACTACCAGATCCAATAAGACATATAAGATTTCTTCTAACCCTAGAAAATAAGTGTGTGTGTGTGTGTGAACAAGAGATATACAAAGAAGGGTTGTTGTTCGTGAGAGATGAATAGTAAGTCATTTTGAGAAGAAGCCTAGATCAAGTAGAATGACAAAGCAATGAAAAGTAGAGTAAAGACATATCAGATTGAGAGATCACAGAAGGTATTGGAAAGAGTAGATCCATCATCAGCATCTGAGTGCATAATGAAGGATCACTACTTGGAACATTCTAACAGGTGTATCAGGTGAAATCTCTTAACAGAGTGGTTCTAGCAGACCATTTTAAATCTCTTAGCCAAGTGCTTACTTTATTGTAAGTTGAAATCCTTTAACAAGGTAGATTGTAATGATCTTTAGTTCTTAACCGAATAGACCTTTAACCAGGTAGATTGCATGTTGAAATCAAACTCTTGTAGCCCTAACAGGCACACTTTATTACTGTAGTAGTGAAGATTTTGTGGGTGTCATCCCCACCGCAATTTTACCTATTTGGGTTTCTGGGTTACCAAAATTCTATGTTATGAGTTATACATTTCATTTTATTGATTCTATCTAATGTTAGGTTAAATTCATATATGTATGAATGTGGATCAATTTGTTTTAAGTGGTTAAGTTTTAAGATCTGATTCACCCCCCCCTCTCAGTATCTTGATTTCTCGATTATTGTACTTCCAACAATTGGTATCAGAGCACAGTTCACCTTCAAAAGCTTTTAATCAGCTTGTGAGTACAGATCTAGAGATGGAGGTTTACAAGTTGGGTAAAGTCATTGAGAATCAGAAAATCAAGATCCAGCTAGCATTACATTAGCTTGAGATAGCAAGACAGGAATTGAAGAAATCATTGATAGCTAGGAAATATTTGGCCAAACGAATAAATGATACTCATTATCAAGAAGATGAACTGCAAATCTATTTTAGAATAGAGATTCTACTGAGAGCAATGCAACAATTGCAGATCTAATGGAAAATAATAATGCACTATGTGAAGAAGTCAGAAACTTGAAAAGAGAACAAGAAATGCAGACAGTGAGACTATGTGAAGTAGTGGAACAAAAGAATAAAGCTGAAGATGACAAAGCAATGGCAGAAGAAGATAAAAGAGTGATAACTATTAGAATTGATGAAAGGACACATGATGTGAAAATGATGACAATCAATCAGGTTGACATGGAAAATCAATTGCTACTTTCAAATAAGGTTGAATAAACCTGATGAAGCTTTGACTCATTTTGAGAATCTGATGGAAGCATCAAGGAGGTCAAAGGATTCTTCTGGATTAGGTCACACTGAACCAAAGACATTTTCTGAGAAAGGAGAATCATCTAAGAATGGTGAAAGGAGGAATGCAAAGACAAAGCACAACAAGCCTGTTTGCCACCACTGTGGAAAACTAGGTCATACATAAAACATTTACCAAAACAAGAAGGGTAAGTCCAATCCTAAACCTAAGTTTAATGGTTACTATTTTAATTGCAAGAAATTTGGACATAAAGCACATGAATTTTGGGCTAAAGTAAGTGATGCACCCCCCAAACCAAGATTTAATGGTTATTATTACAAGTGTCAGAAACATGGTCATAAAGCACAAGACTGTAGATCCAATGCTAAACAAAAATGGTCATCAAATACACAAACAAAAGCATCTAAGAAAGGCAACACTTACAACTGGGATTATAATACAAGGCAGAGTTTTCATTTATGTGAAGAATATGGACATGCACCTGAAGATTGCTTAAAGACACATTTCAGAGGGAAATCTAAGAGTTGGATGAATGGAAGCTTAGTCTGTTTTAGTTGTTTGAAGATAGGTCACACTAAGAGAGATTGTAGAACAAGAGTTCATGCTTCTACTGTTGAAGAAATAAGAGCACAGATGAACCATACATGGGTAAGGAAAACAGAGCCGAGCAGCAGTGAATCCATTAAAGTCAAGGTCACCAAATCCAATGGATCAGGTGATCACACCATCTCCAACTGAGCTATAGAGGTATGTAAGGAACTGCATTTAAATTTCAAATCTTACATCAGTTCCTAATATGTAAATGTGCCAAAGTCCATATCTGCATATATTAACATGCACCAGGACATGTTTGTGACAAGTGTCGAGAAGAGGTACCTGCACTATAGGTGTTGAGTTGGTTGGCCGAGTAAGTTGTGTGATGGCCAAGTATGGTAAGCTGAGTGGTATGCAAATTGTGTTAGTCAGCCAATGACAACTGGCTTGCACTAACCTAATGGACAAAATATTTATTGCTTACCTATCTTGACCTTTCAAGTCTATATAAGGATGAACAGTCTATTCTTTATTTTACCTTGCAATTTTTAGTATTCACAGAGCGATAAAAGAAGTTGCAGAATTGATCTTAGTAAAGTTTGTTTTGAAAATTTCATCAACGTGTCGTCGGCAACCCTAAGTTGAACAGTGCGAAGTGTTACTTGCCAAGGTACCCTGTTCTTCATTCTCACACCCTAATTTCAGAGATTATGGCTACAATTTCTTTCGCACCAGTCAAAGGAATGGAGGAGGATCTGAATCAAATTAAGCTAGTAAGGAGTGATGCATGTGCACCACCAAACTTTTGTGCCATTCCCGAAAGTGCAATTCTAAGTGATCTAAATGGAGCCCTCTCATCAATCCCACAAAAGGTACTTATGATCCATGATGTTAGATCCTGCTACATGGTTAAAACTAGTGAAGTGGGTGATATTGAGTTGAGGAAATCCTATAACAAGTTATGTGAAAATGGAGTTCTAAAAGATGAATTCAAGTATTTAGTTGACAAAGGGTTAACTCGTGCCCTAGATTTTATACCAGACTTCAAGGATGAATGGATCAAGGTTGTTTTAAGCTGAGTTCATAATATGCATATGTGGCTGGACAATGGACCAGTAAGGATCACAAAAGATATTATTCATCGAGTTACTGGATATCATGTTATCAGTGGTAAATGAACTATGAGAGATCAAAAGAAAGAAGATATAGCAGCTAACACTGGAGCTATCTGGAACAACAGAGGTATGACCATCTCTAAAATTGAAGATTTAGAACTTGATTTTGGAGTAAGAGTGATTGCACATAAGTTCTATCAGTTCAGCCAACTAGATAGTGTTCCCTGCATAGTCGTGGACCAGGCATGGAAGATAGTAAAAAATAATCACACCTATGACCTTACCGAGCTACAGTTGACACAACTAGCTGAGAACTTACTATCAATCAGAAAAGCTAAAAGTTCTTCATGTAAGTTTGGCTCTTTGCTAATGTGTATATTCTTCTATGTACAGAACTCATTTCCTACTTAGGAAATATTGTTTGGAAGAAGGACAAACCTATTACTGTACAGATTAGTGAATGTATTGAGCAATTAGGCAACAATTTCAATAGTATTATGGGAAATTATTTTGTGGAATTCAAAAAGAGAATGAGGTTGAGGACCACAATTCCCAATTCACTTGTGGAAAAGCACTATGAAGAGATATGTTTCTTAGTCGATACAGATTACACTTACATTCAGGCTGTGACACCTAGGGTATCATGGCTGGAACCATTTCCCTATGAAGTTAACATTGATGAAACATCAACAGCTATCACAACACTCCTAGTAGAGGAGATTGATACAAAAGCAAAAAGATTCAGAAATTATGATGAAGCTAAGGCAAAGATATCCATGAATCTTAAGGCAGGAACCATGGAGAGAAAGGGGAAAAAGATTGTGAAAAATCTGAAAAAGATGGTTGGCTTGTCGAGTGATGAGGAACTAGAGGATGCACCTCTAGACATATCTAATGGAAAAGGAGAAGATGTATTTGAGGAGAAAGAAGTAGAAGTCAGTGAATCTGAAGAAGAGATTAATGTTAAGGAAAAAGGAAAGAGACCAGCAGTAGCCAAGGTAACCGAGCTAAGTAAAGCAAAACCTAGAGTTATCCCTCCCATTGCAAATCACCTAAGGACAAGGGCATCTGCTTCCGCATCACCAATAGAGAAAACAAAATTTTATGTAGAGAAGATTGGAGAAAGTAGTTCTGGATCGAAGAAAAAATTTGCAACAAAGGCTGTGTTGAGCCTACAAGTTAAGAGACCAAGAAGGAAACTGCATTTGGATCCAGAAAGTGATGAAGACAAGACAAAAACTGATGAACCTGGCAACATACCAACAACACCATTCAAGAGACCCACATATATTAATGAGGTATGTGAAAACTTGAGAAATTATGTAGGGTTATTTGGTTTTAAGTTTATCAAGTATGAAAAATTGAAGGTAGAAGATAACCATAAAGTTCAAGAAGCTCTTCTAGAGATGATGTGTAATTTCAAGTTAACTCCTATAGAGATAGGAAACAATGTTCTAAGTGAGTTATATGATTTTCTATTTGGAAAATGAGAATTTGCACTCACAACTGAAAGACAGATAAGGGAAGGCATATTAGCTCAAGTCATTCCTGAGCTAACTAAGAAACAGAGAGAAAAATTTGTTGAAGAGTACAAGCATAAATTCATACCTAAACAGAGAGTTTATGCTATTTTGAAAAATGATATTGAAGGGATAGTACAGTAGAGTACTAGGATTTGGAAAGAAATCTTTGGATTGGTTTCTCCAAAAGAGAAAAAGACTGATGAAGGAGCATCTAATCTGAAGGCTAAAGAGATTGAATACACCCTTGTATCACATAAATCAATTGTTCAAGTTACTACTGAGCCTGAGAAGACTGGAACAGAAGCACAAGAAAAAATAGAGATAGTTAACACTGTTGATCTGACAATTGATAGTCCAATTGATGTGACAATTGATGACTCTAGCAATTTGGATGCCGAGGGTCAGGATGAGCTGAGAGACTCAACTATAGAATCACCTATTAAGGCAACTGAGGCTTAAGGAGAAAAGAGTACAGAGGAAGATGAAGAGAGAACTCAAAAGGAACCTGAGGATAAAGATGCTCAAGAAGAAGCAGAAAAGGAGAAATTACATGAACAAGAGGTAATTACACAACATTCACCTATTTTAGAGGTTGTGAAATCAGTTCTAGATAGTAGTGAGGAGATAAGAGATACTAACAATGAGCCTAAAGAAAAAGAGGTAAGTGCAAGTGTTGGTTGATCTACCACACTCTGCATCATCAACTCCCACTGGAATTAAAATAGGAGGCATACATGATCAACAGGAAATTTTGACTGAACTAAAAGATGCAATGGTGACTACTACTGAAACTCAAAAGGGTATTGTAGAAACAAAGCCGAGCAGTAGTTCACCTGGATTTAAGAGGAGAAAATTTATGAGGAAGAAGTCTTAAATTCTTAATGTCACATTAGATATTGAATTTATTGTGATTCCACCATGGGATCCCAATGTTTTGTCTTATGAACAGATTGAGACTCTTCAAGAACTACTTAAGAGGAAGAAAAGACAGGAGGAACTGAAAAGGGAGAAAAAGCAAAAGCAAGTGTTACATGACATCAAAGACATATTTGTAAAAGCTTTCGACATGGAAGATGAAAACCCTCTAGCTTCTATTCTTGAACAGTTAGTTCACATTGTGCAAAAGGTAAATGATGACAACATTGAAGCCAATGAAAAGTTGTTGCAATGGTTTGAGAGGAAATTTGAGAACAAAGTACTAGCAAAAATCTCAAGAGAGATTGCAGTAAAATAGGTTGAACTTTTTTCTCTTGTAGAAATTTTGGAGGAAGTTGCAACAAATGTTTATTCTTTGTATAAGAAGTTATGTGATGTTGAATTCTTCACAAAGGATAATCTACAGGCTTTAGAGAAATTGCAACTAGACTTAAATTCAACTGGAAGTTCACTGAGTATGGATGCTAGCACTAGCTCCTTACATTTTAACAGATTGACTTATGCACAAAGGAGGATAGCCAAGCTCATGGCTGAAGATGGTCGGATTAGGACCAACTTGATTACTATTCAGACAAGTTTGATACCTCATCTAGAGGTCATTCAAAAAGAGCTTTCATATGCAAATGAATTGGTTAAGAGAGATTCTCATCTCTCCACTGCAGAATGTTTAGTAAGTCTAGCTGCCGAGCTAGAAGTGAAAATAGAGGTTATGAAGTTTGTCAAGGACAATTGGGACTCTACATTTGCATGCACCTTAAAAATTCATAAACAATTTTTGGACAAGTACAACTTGACCCCACCTGCAATTAGTGACAAAAACAAGGGGGAATCTGACAAGACTAACAAGGATACAACATAAGGAGATCGGTACAGGTATAAATGTAAATATTTTTTGAAGGCATGTATACTATGTAAATTTTTGTATGTAGTATGATGTACATTCCTAGGGGGAGTACAGTATGTACCTAGGAAACATTTTGGATGGAATGAATTGAAATGATAAGTGTGTTTTTTCCACTAATGTCAAAGGGGGAGATTGTTAATCCCTAAGTTTTGTTGATGATTATTGACCTACACTTAGTCATTTACTTAGGCAATTTTAGTTGGTTATCATTGTGGCTGAGCTAAACATTCAAGGCCAAGAAACATTGCCGAGCAAGTTTTAGGTTTCCAAGTTACATCATGCCGAGCCGAGTATAATATTAAGTGTCGAGCGACAGAGATGTTAAGTGCCGAGCAGAATAGTTTTTGCATACATGTCAGGATCGATTCAAACTTTGATGTAAATAGTTTAGGCTGACTTGTATGAGATTTGGGCCAACATTTGTATGCATTTAATATTTATCTACTAAGTTAATTAAACATTTAATTATTTTATAGTATGCATGGCATGGAGCCAATCAGAATGCATTGGAGGCATAAACAATAGATCTTGATCGTTGATCTAGATCTCGCTGCCAGATCTGAAAAGACATATAAGATTGCTTCTAACCCTGGAAAATAAGTGTGTGTGTGTGTGTGTGTGTGTGTGTGTGTGTGTGTGTGTGTGTGTGTGTGTGTGTGTGTGTGTGTGTGTGTGTGTGTGTGTGTGTGTGTGTGTGTGTGAAAAAGAGATATACAGAGAAGGGTTTTTGTTCATGAGAGATGAACAGTAAGTCATTTTGAGAAGAAGCCTAGATCAAGCAGAATGACAAAGCAGTGAAAAGCAGAGTAAAGACATATCAGATTGAGAGGTCAAAGAAGGTATTGGAAAGAGTAGATCCATCATCAGCATCTAAGTGCATAACAAAGGATCACTACTTGGAACATTCTAACAGGTGTATCAGGTGAAATATCTTAACAAAGTGGTTCTAACAGACTGTTTTAAATCTCTTAGCCAAGTGCTTACTTTATTGTAATTTGAAATCCTTTAACAAGGTAGATCATAATGATCTTTAGTTCTTAACCGAACAGACCTTTAACTAGGTAGATTGCATGTTGCAATAAAACTCTTGTAGCCCTAATAGGCACACTTTATTGCTGCAGTAGTGAAGATTGTGTGGGTGTCATCCCCACCCTAGTTTTACCTATTTGGGTTTTTGGGTTACCAAAATTATGTGTTATGAGTTATACATTTCATGTTATTGATGCTATCTAATGTTAGGTTAAATTCATATATGTATAAATGTGGATCAATTTGCTTTAAGTGGTTAAGTTTTAAGATCTGATTCACCCCCCCTCTCAGTATATTACTTTCCCCATTATTGTACTTCCAACAAAGGATTCTCATCCTTCTTCCTTTTATTTTTCTTAGAACTTAGGAGGGTTAACCTATTTGATTCTCTCTTAAAGGAATCAATAAACTGAATTGTATACACTATGAATACAATTACTAATGAATTTATGCTTTCTTATGAATGGAATGTAATTGATTGATTGATCTTAAATGTTGGATGATTGAAAAATTACTTTCCAAACTATAAACCAGTATCTGATCCTATGGGCTACATAGTCAATTTTGAATGCAAATCCACAATAGGTGAATGATGAAAATAGATGCAACCTAGATAGAATGCCTTACAAACTATCCACTCAATTCTCTAACTTTGTTTATCATATCTTAAACATCAATATTCATCTTCCTGGGATCATATGAAAGAATTAATCCTTCCTTGAAGGACCTCACAAATGATTGCACAACTACCTTGAAGTTGATGTATTTAAATGCCTTACAAATAAACACATAAAAGCTTGAATAGAAATAAAAGAGACAACACAAGATATAAAATAGATATTGCAATGTATTTTATTAATGTCTAACTGGTTCAAAATACATTCAATAGACAAAAAGTACTGAGGCTCAGACAAAATTGTAGTAGTCTGCCTTGTAATTATATTCCATCATCTTTTAAATTGTTACAATATGCTCTATTTATAGGCTCAAACCATCTTGGAATCCTTAAGAAGTAAGGATGCAACAAGCTTTAGATGGTTTTAAAAACCTAACCCTAAAATATAGAAAAGACAAAAAGATAGGAAGGAACCAAGCGGTGGATGGACAAAAATGAAGAATAAAATCTAATTTTTTCTTTGTATTCTTGTGATCTTTGGTGTCGTTGTTTGTATGTTTTTAGGATAGCTTCTGATATTTGTAGCGAGACCTAGTGATGGCCATTATAGGCTAATTTACACTATTCTTCAAGATATCTAACCTTCTCGTGCTCAAAGAGAAGGTGCCATGTATCCTCCTATTCTTCATTAATGATGTCTAGGTCAACAATGACAAGATTTTTATTCTTGGGATTTGTTAAAACATCCCATGCTATGACATCTTCTTCCTTTGGCCATTCAAATCTCTGAATGTTCTCCAATTGGGTCTTCTACCTCTCCCACCTTGCATCCGTAATGCTTTTGACATCTGTAATGAATTTATTAAAATCTATTTCTGCCTTAATTGCTTCATCAAGGATCTTATTATATCTTTCCATATCTAATTCTCCCTTGTCACAAACATAAACCTCTTTATTAGGTATTACATTGTCAAATTCTAAGCTCCATACCCCAAGTGGATTAATTTGACTGTCTTTTGATCTTATTGCAGGCACAAATTTGATGTAATCAAGCCCAAACATATTTTATCTTGCCTCAATCTAATTTTCCTTGCCTTTGAAAAAGGAAAAGGTCACCCCTATCTGTTCTATCTCCTCCCCTACTTGGGTTACTATTTCTAGTAGAAATAATCTATGTGGTTGCAAAGATGCTAACCTCTCAAATAATCATGTTCTTCTTGACCATGTAGCATAGTAAGGGTTCAAAATTGAAACCAAATTGTTTACTTCCACTTGCAGGAATGGAAATTTTCCATAGGAACCATATACTATATCTATTTTATCCTTTATAGCATTGATCCTATGCTGCAAATTTTCATTCAATGCCTCTAAAATAACATTGTTATGCTCACTAGTCACCTGCCCTATTTCTACTGCAGCATACTTTGTTTCCTTTGTTTGTATTTCAACATCTTTTCCTTCTTTGTTCTCTACAGGGGCAACCTCAGGCATATCTAGCAATTTTTGTGTCAATTATACTATTAGTTTCTCATGTGCCTTGATTTTTATTAGACACAACTTCCTATCCTTAACTATACCACTGGTTTCACTAGCCAGTTTTTTGAATCTCTCGGACATCTGGGCAGCCTTAGCTTCATTCAGTTGTGCAAAGTGAGTGAGAACTTGATAAATTTCCAAGTCTCCTATGTTTTGGATAGACCAAATGATCTTGTTTCCCTCCATTGTTTCTTGTATATTAAGCAAGGTTGGCTTCTGATCCTTTGGAGCTAAGCTCCATATTGCTAGGGCTTGGGATTTTGGATCATATCCAAATCCTCTTAACATTTCTCCAACCTGTATTTCTGATGATAGCTTGACATCAGGTTGCTTCCTTATCTAGTCAATTATGAAGGCTGAGGCTAAATCCCATCCTTCTACCAATAACATTCCACAGGACTTTGCTAGTTGCCTAGCTTCTTCTGGTGTTATTTGTTCTGAATCAAGATCATAATCTTGCAATACTTGCAAGGCCTCACTTGTTACCAGATCTCCTCCTGCCAACTGTAGTTGTGCACCTACCTGCTTCTTCTTGTTCCAGACAAATAACTCTTTAAACTCTTTAGTATTAATAAAATTATCATCACCTAAGAATTGATCTTGATGTAGAAATCTCTCATCTGTGCATATCAAAAGAGGCAAATCAATTTCCTCTTCATCATATTTTTGAAACTTTTTTCCTTGTCTTATATGTTTTCTGAGTTGATGATCATAAGCCCTATCACCTGTGATGAGAGCGCCAATTCTATCCTTTTTATTTTCTTTCTTTTAATCTTGTGATGGCTCCCCTATTTCTACTCTTTGTTTCTTCAATGGGGGCTCATTAGTGACTTCTGTCTCTGGTACCTCTGTTAGGTCAATTATATTCTCTCCCTCTGTTGTCTGTTCTTCAAAAAATGGTTGATTCATTGGAGGGGAGCTAGGAACTGAATATTCTTCATCACTATCCTCATCATACTCTGATGAAGAATGCCCTTTATGGCCTTTTTCCTTTACTACAAGTGCATCTTCAAGTTGATTACATAACAGATTATAAGACTCAATCATGGCATCAAGTCTCTTTAGATATGGTAAATCTGGGAAAAAATCAACAAAAGAGATTCCTTTCCTCTTCACTTGTCTCTCTAAATCCATTATTTCATTAAAATTTTCAGCCCTTTGATTGACTTATTCATATTCCAGTATGTTCCTAATGATTTCTTCCTCCATACATTCCTCATGTTCTTTTGTATATGGAATAGTGGGTGTTAAAATATTTTTAGCACTCAATATAAAACCTTCTGTGTCAGTGTATCTAAACAGGGCCACATTCATCCTATAATGACTCATCCAATTATTCATTGGATCCACTGCCCTTTTTCAAATTGTAAAGATGTATATCTTGAACTATCTAGGGGTAAATGTACCCTTCCTATGAGGAGCCAGGTGCTCCCTATCTATTAAAATAAATTATCTAATAAATTCCATTGTTGCAATTCTAGGTGGCACATGGAATGGTAGAACATGGGGTAGGTGAGTACAACCATAAACCCTAATGAAAGTGTAATTTTGTCATAATAGGAATCCCCCCATTTGTGGTCTCCTAGCCATTTGTCAACATATTTACATGGCCTCAGTAGTTGCAGTACCTTCACTGGAAACCTATTCTTATATACACCTAAATATTTGAGGATTGGGTACACTATCCAATTCTAAAAAGAACAGAATTCTTGCTCTCTAGAGGTGTAGTTCCACACACTTAACTAGAACTATATGGGGTTGGCATGATTTTTATAAAACCTTTGTGGCCTCAGATTATGACAATCCATAAGAGGAAAGTTGTAATATAGAATCAAATGCATTAATATGGAATAATGCATGAACTTAGGGTTTTTCTCCTTGTCTCTGATATCCACAAACCCTTGATGCATTTTTTTGATTATATACTGAATATAATCATAGCTTGTGTTGATATGAGGGATCTGCATATCTAAGACAATCATGAGGATGTCTGCACTTATCCTTTCAGGCCCTCCATCCACTCCCAAAACTCTGCATAGTGCGTAGGAAATGTACTTCATGTAGAAGTTGAGGTCTTTATAATAATAGGGAGAATTTCCCAGGATAGGAGCTATATAATTCCTCATCTTTCTAGGCACATGATACTCTTGGATCAACTTTGATGCAATGCTAGACTCTCTTGTATACCTGGCCTCTAAATCTTTTAAATTTATCTCTGTGGCCATTGGGTAATAGACATTGAATGCCTTCATGAATGAATTCCTATCTAGGGTTACTAGGGCTTTCCCATCATCCCTTTTTATGGTCCTAGTAAGGAAATCATATCTATTGGCCATCTCTAGAGTGAAATCAACATCTACAAATATATCTAGGACTACTAATTTTTCTAGTCCATAGGTCCATGGGTTTTAATTTGGAACTACTTCATCACTATTTTTATAAAAGTAATTGCAAAGAGAATAACTAGAAGAACCTAGAGTTTTAGCATCCCTAATATATGAAAAATCATCTATGAGATTTTAGGGATTTACCTTTCTATTCTGACTGGATCTAGGAAATAGAGTGATGAATTCCTTTGATTAATTCCTCTTCCCTTTCATATCATCTTCTGCATCACCACTTTTCCCGCTGGTAGAAGCTACGCTTACTGCTTGACTCATCTTGTCCTTTGTTCTGATCACACTTTTCTCTTACCAATATTGAAACAAATCTATATCCAGATCACTCACTTCCAACTGTAAGTCTCTCAATTTTCTCTAGAGCACTGATTACCACTCAAATTCCCTAGATTATGGACTCAAAACTTGCTTGTTTCAATCTGCAAATTCGAGAAGCTCTATTTTTTGCATACACTGATTACTTAGCAAATTTTCTTTTTGAAAATAATAAAATCTTGGTAAAATGCAATGATTAATGGTAACCCTTATTTATTTCTGAACCATCACTACATAAATCATATAATTGCACTTCAATCACTTCTATCTTCAATTCTTCATGCTGTGAAATCAATTTATGTTCTAGCCGTAGCCTCTAAAAGTGACAAGAAATCAAATTTGAATGAGTGATTTTCATAAAAAACCCTTATTATATTTGAAAGAGGATCCAAATTTGATCTAATTGGCTATCTCGAATATAGATCAGCTACTCCTTAACACACTTGTCACAAATCTCTTCATTTCTATTGGCTATCAACTATATATCCTAGCACCGAAGAAAAGTCTTTGCTCAAACCCTGGTTCTCTTATCAGTGACCTCATGACTGCATTGTCTCCTTATTGCTGAGAGTTACCCTTAACTGTGGTTTCTTACTAAGAATTGGTGACTACCACATGATCAACTTCCTAGTCAACGGTTATCTCCTTGTCGCCAAATGAAATCACTTAACTCACATTCTTTCTGAGACTTGGCAACTGAGCCTTCTACTAACTCCTTTTTAACCTTGCTTTCATTTCAGAGACTTGGAAAATGTGTAATCTCCACGTCACTGAGAAAACCTTTTAACTCATAATTTATCTCAAGACAACACATTTATACCTTATCTCTTAATCGCTGCATAAATTTTCACTTGTCATTTTCATCTTGAGATAACCCGACTACCATAGATATTCTTTAATCTACATCTAACGGTCTGCTCTAAGTTTCTAGATCTTCAAGGAAAAACCTAATTTTTCATGAGATTATGCGACCATTATCTCTAAGTTTCCAAATGAATTCTTTATTTTAAACTCTTCTCAGAGACTACGCAACTGTTAAACACGTGTCTCAATTATCCTTTTGTCTCTTAATCATTGAATGATCTTTGAATTTTCAAACTTTCTCAACAACTTAGCGCCAACTGTTGGATCCTCTTTCATTTGATGGTTGTCGCCAAGTCTCAAGACTTTTTCACTTAAGCCTTACTTTTTTCTATGACCCAATGATAACACTAATACTGAAACCGACATTTAACTCTGGTTTTCTCAGGAGACTTAGCAACCAAAGGAACTCCATGTCGGTGTATGATTTTTAAACTGAAGAGTTTATCAAAAGACTTCCTGACCACCATTGGATGAAACTGAAGATGGATGGTCTGCGCTAAGTCTCCTATCCATTTGAGGTATTTTTTTTTCCTTGGGAGATAACATGAAAAGGCAATTTCGCTAAGTCTCATAACAAAATGGAATATTCTCTGAGCTTTAAGAGACCTAGCGACTACTTTAAAAAGCACATGATATATCAAAGACTTTAAGTTATGATAAAGTAACTACAAAATAGAACTATGACTATGATATTTAGGGTTTTAGCCATTTTCAAACAGAGGATGACCTAAGACTTAGGGATTTTTGCATTCTTTATTGATTTGGCTTTTAAGATTATTATAAGCAGAGGTATATTGACAACTTCAGACATGATTTTCAACTCTTAAGCATGGAAATGACTGGGGATTTCAAAAATTTACTGGGCAGATAAAAAAAATAGAAATACAACCAACAAGTCATATGAAAGAAAGGATCACTTACCAATATTAGACAAGATCTTCACAAGGTTAGAGAAATTCAAAGTGAGACTAAATCCAAAGAAATTTTCTTTTAGGGTGAAATCTGATAAACTCTTAGGTTACATTGTTTCTGCAAAAGGAATTGAAGTAGATCTCGAGAAGGTGAAAGAAATTATGGACATGGAAACTCCCAGGAATATTAGTCAAATGAGGTCTCTTCAAGGAAGACTTCAATCTATAAGGAGATTCATTTCCCAATTGGCTGAAAAATGTCATTCATTCACAAGATTGCTACATAAAGACACCATTTTTACATGGGATGATGACTGTGAACAAGCTTTCAAATTGTTAAAGACATACTTGGTGAACCCACCCATCTTGATGCCACCTATCAAATTCAAACCTTTATTACTTTACATATCAGCAACGAAGAAATCTTTAGGGGTTCTATTGGCACAAGAAGACAATGAAGGAAAAGAAAGAGCCATTATCTACTTGAGTAGAGCATTGATAAAATATGAATTGAATTATAGCTTCATGGAAAGAGCTTTCCTAGTAGTGGTGTTTTCCTCTCAAAAGCTAAGACCATGTTGATGCATAAAGTGAAGTTATTTTCCAAAATTGATCCATTGAAGTATCTACTTAGTAAAACAGCTCTTTTGGGAAGGATTGCAAAATGGGTGATGATGCTTAGTGAATTTGACATTGAGTACATGGATAGGAAAGCAATAAAGGGACATGTGATTGATGGTCAGTTTTTTGAACATCCTTTAGAGTCTACACATCCAATTACAGTGGAATTTCCTGATTTAGAAATTGTTAATGTGGAAGCAAAGACATGGACCTTGTATTTTGATGGATCCTACACTCAAAATGGTTCAGGGGCGAGAATTCTTTTGATAACACCTCAAGGATACACAAGTCCCAAATCTTACAAACTATTGTTTCCTTGCACAAATAATATTGTTGAATATGAATCTTTGGTCATAGGCATCAAAATGGCCTTAGAATGGAATGTCACAAAATCACAAGTTTATGGAGATTCTCAATTAGTCATCAATCAAATCAATGATGAATACAACACCAAACATGAAAAATTGATGCCATATAAAAGGATGGTGGATGACTGGAAAAATTATTTTTCCTTGATAACTTTTGATCAAATTCCACTAGACAAAAATAGAGAAGCTGATGCAATGGCTACCTTGGCTTCATTACTTCATATGCCTGATCAAAATGCGAGGTGCGAATTCTTGGTGGAAGAGTTGGCAAAATCAGCATTTGACTTACCTGATACCCAAATAATTGCCCTTATTAATGGACATGACTCACCCTGGTATGGACACATCTAAACTTATCTTAAAGACCAAAACTTACCTTTGGACCAAACCCATGCTCAAAAATGGCATTTCATAAGACAATTTGCTCGTTATACCATCCTATCAGACACATTGTATCGCAAGGGTCTTGACGGAATGTTCCTTAGGTGTCTAGAGGAAGAGGAATCAAGATTAGCTTTAAGAGATGTCTACAAGGGGATTTGTGGGTCGCATTCGAGTGGATTAAATTTAGCTAAGAAAATCCTTCGCATGGGGTATTTCTGGAAAACCTTAGAGAAAGATGCTTGCTAATTTGTGAAAGTTTATTCAAAATTCCAATATCATGGAGACATGATCCATGCACTTGCACAAGAATTGCATCCCTTAATCATACCATGGTTGTTTTATCAATGGGGTTTTGATCTGATTGGCATGATTTACCCACCATCTTCTAATGGACATAAATGCATCCTCACAGCGACAAAATATTTCACTAAATGGGTATAGGCTATTCCTTTGACAACTGCAACGGGAAAACAGATTTCCATGTTTATCCTTAATCACATCATTTGTAGATATGGTATTCCTCATGCCATCATCACAGACAATGGAAAAAATTCAAGAACAAATATGTGGATGAAATTTGTGAAATATTTCATATCACTCACCATTCTTCCTCCATTTACTATCCTCAAGGTAATGGACAAGTCGGGGCTACGAACAAGAATCTCATCAAAATATTGAAAGGATCGGCTAATAAATCAAGAGGAGATTGGCATATTCAGATAAACCTGACATTTTGGGCCTACAGAACTAGCATTCGAACACCAACAGGAGCTACACCATTCTCCTTGGTTTATGGGGCCGAAGTTGTTTTACCCTTAGATTTCAAGATTCCATCCCTAAGAGTTTCACTACATGGATTAATCACTGATGAGGATTATAGGGTTTCCTGACTTCAACAATTGGAATTGTTGGAGGAACATCAAACACAAGCATATGATCATTTGAAGGTCTATCAAAATCAAATTTCAAGAAACTACAACAAGCATATCAAACCGAGAACCTTTCAAGTGGGAGACTTAATGTTAAGAGAAAACCCTAAAAATCAAGCTGATAGAGAAAAGAAGGGAAAATAGGAAGTGAATTGGCTTGGACCATTTGTTATCACTTCTTATTTTAGAAAGGGAACCTACAAACTAGTTGATTGTGAAGGTGATGAGTTGCTAGAGCCCATTAATAGCATCCATTTAAAGAGGTTTCAAACCTAATCAGATGAAAGAGTATAAGAAGACATAGTATCAGACTAGTGTGTATCAGATGAGCTAGCATCTTCTTTGTACATGAGAAAAGTCAAAAATCCTAAAAAAAAATGAGAAAAGATCAAAATCCAAAAAAATCAGAAAGATCAAAAAATAAAAAACAATGGAAAAGCATAAAATCAGAAAAATGAGAAAATTGAGCATGAAGAAAGCAAAAACATTCAAAAAAAATTTTAAAAAAATGAAAAAGAAAAAAATTGAAATATTTGAAAAAGAGAAAAGTGCCTTGGTGAAAACCGAGCAATATGTGATTTGGTAGCAAAAAAAAGCAAAAAAGAGAAAAAAGAGCAATAAACCCAAAAGGTGAAAACCTAGAAATAGGCGCTTTTTGTTCCCTTAGGTCTTTCCTAGTTGCATTTGTACATATTGCCTTTTCACCATATCATTTGTACATCCTCATTGCAGCTGTCATTTGTGCATAGTCATAATAAAGTCTCTTAGCTACATTGTCACATACTAGGTTTCATTTTCCCAAGCTTTACACGTGATTTCACGTATTACTTAGGGGCAAATGATTGGTTTTGGTACAAACGGATTCAGAAATGCTACCTCTTGGTCACATGACAGAAGCAAATTTTTAGAACTTCAAAGGAGAGATATTTTGGAACCTTTGATGGATATCATTGTTCAACCTAAATAGTTTGATCACATAACTTGATCCTTGAACTTCATTGACCTATTTTATAAGGATTAAAAATTGATAATAACCTAAACGATCAGAATGTTTGGAATTCTTATTGAAAATATTGATATATTGCAAAACACTTGAAATTTTTGATGATTTTCATTGACCTTTTCAAGTCATGTTCTTTTTAGCTAATCAATGATGTTTTGGCTAGATTGGCGATGATAAAGACATGATTTTTTTCTTGAATTTTGTGTGACTGTTTTGAGGAAGATCCACCAACTTGTGTGAATTCGTCTAACGACATAGTCATCAGAGAACCATCAAGGACATTCATATAGGAAGGAGGGTTAACCTTTGTTTTTTTATGCAAAAGGATATCTTGGATATTTAGATCTCCCATATCTTAATACCAAAATCCACTTGCAACATTGAATCCGATGAAATTAGTATTCATACTCCCATAGTTGGTCATTCAACTAGTGAGGGTTGTACTAGATCCTAAAGAGGTTACCAAATGAGATAAAATTCATATTCATATTCTTATGGTCACAGTGGCACCAGTAGTGATTGTATTGACTCCTAGTTCCACAACACTCAATGATGAAAATATATCTCTTTTGCATTTCTTTCACGAAAATCAATGACACTTAGTTGCATTACATTGCATTTTCATGTTAGAATAATTGCATTATTTAGAGGATTTTTTCCAAGTTCCAAGGGGGTTAATAATTTTTGGAGTTCAATCAAATCAATGGTTTCAAATCAACAATGTGGGATTATCTTTTGCATCCATTCATTTATTAATCATTATTCGTTATCTTTATACATCACAAGAAAAGCAAAGAAAAGAAGCATTAAATCATTATTCATTTCCATCCTTAAGATTGCATTTCATCAATAAAGTTGCATACATCAAAATTCAAAAAGATAGTTTCCTTCATTTTACCATTGCATTGCATAAACCATAACGTCGTGATAAGATTCAAAAACATATATAAGTAGTGGCATAAATGATTTGCATCCATTTATCTATGTCATAAAATAAGACATTGCAGCCATAGCATAACAGAAAGTAAATGCATCATAAGAAATCATGTAGATCTACATATAAAGAAATCTCACATCAACATCATAACACATAAATGTGGAATCAAAGAGTCATCATAAATAAATTTCCATCATCAAAGAGTATAACAAATCTGTATATCAAGATACATCGACAAAATGATCCATAATCAAAGTCTTGGTCAATAAATACAAATGATACATCAATGTAATATCAGAAGATCGAATCTCAAATTTGTCTCAAGATCCAGCAGGGGCACCTGATCCATCACTAGTAGCAACACCTGATCCATCACTTTTACATGTACTCCCTATGTCATCTAGATCCCTATCACCGGATCTATCCTTAGTATTCAGTGGTGTCTGACTCATACTAGCAACATTTGGCAACTGTTCCATCATAGTCAGAAACTATTGTAGCATAGTGATTGCCTGATCCATCCGCCCAATCATAGTAGTCATCCCTACTTGTAAAGTCCTCACATCATGTACTAGAACATCTACAACTAGAGGAATTTGAGGAGCCTGAGGTGCCTATGGAACAAGAGGTACCTGTGGGGCAACATGAACCTGTGATGTGACAACCTATGGATTGACCTGAGGAGGCACCTGTCTCTGTGGAGACGCTGGTCTCTGAGGAGGACCCTGACCCTGTAAAGGAACCTATAAGGGAACCTGTCTATCCATTTGTATCCATCTATGTCTCTACCTACCCCAATCTGTAGCTGGTCTATGTTGTGTCTATCTTTGCAAAGGTACTTGTGCCTATCTCTCCCTAGGTTGACCAAATCCACCACCTCGAGCTCTCACATGACCACCCCACATCTGAGGTCCCGCAGCTCTTTGTACCTAAGGAGCTCTATGTCTCAATTCTCTCCTATGACCACCACCACCTCCATCACCACAATATCCACCGTCATCATCAAAGGACTCATCTGCATCTGGAATAAGCTCCGCAAGATCTGTGAATCTCATAAAGCTGTGATGAGAAAACCACTCTTGGTAGTCCATAAACAACCCCTCATCAGCAATAGGATCCAGCATCTCTCATCTGACATATCCTAACTGATCAATCTTTGTATAAGAAAACTGGTAATCTACCTGTGCACCCCACATAGATTTTTTTTCCTGAACTCAAGCATATAAATCCATACCCTGAGGCATGTCTTGTACTCTGTCGTACTGCCTAGAAACTCTCCTGAAGAAAAATCTCTCAATCACAAGTGGTGATCAACCAATCATCTAATGCAGCGAAAACATGTAGGGAAGCTCATCACTATCCTTCACCATCCCTCACAACCAAGGTAAGATCTCCAAATGACCTAGTCAATATCATCAATGGTGCAATGCCAATACTCAAGCTTTCCCAAATGATGCTAGACAACCATCCCATCATAAAAAAATGCATAACGCCATCCTTGACCTCAAACTCGAGCTTCTATAGGTCTCGTAATTGTGATGTGCTCCCAAGCCCATAAATGCAATAAAAATGCACCTGTTGATATTATTGTACTAGCTCTATACACAACCTCATGTAAATCATGATACAACTGTGCTAACACACAAGATCCCCAATCAAATCTACAAGTATGTGCAATCAAGTCCTCCAAAATGCAACCCCATTCAACTGAGAATCTCTGACCTCGTCAATCTGGCAAAATTAAACCATCGATGACTTCACCCAAGATCGCTAGCAAAGTGGGAAATGAAGAAAACTGAGCCCACATAATGGTATCATTGCCAATAGTATCAGCTCTAAACACCCGTCTACCTGTGCTCCCATTGTACACCTGATCATAGTATACTCTCCCTCCTCAGGTGGGAATCCTCAGCAATCTATATGCATCCTCAAGTGTGATAGTCATCTCACTGAGGGGTAGATGGAAGGTATTATGGTGAGAGTGCCAATGCTCTGCCATAGCTATAAGTAAGCCTTGGTTCAGCTGAATCCGAGGGAGATCAAGAAGGAATCCTAGCCCGCACTACTCTATAATCTGTCTCTCTAGATTCGTCAGCTCGTCAACTAGATCAAATATCTAATGTGTGACATTTTGTACATACAACTTATGGAAATGTGCCTACATTTTGCAAATAAAGTGAATTATATTAGCATCTTTATATTAGTGGATCATTTCACATCAATCAAACAAATAAAATCTATCCTCGCTCTTTTTGAGCGCATCAACCTATTGTTCCTAACCTCTAGATCTTGAGAAGGGAGCAATACATCAGTTTTTTATACCCAATCTAATTGACACATCAAACATCCATTTATATGATTATTCTAACATCCTAAACACTTGGTAGCATCATTGAAACACATCTATCTATCTTGGAAATCAATCTGGTAATCCAGACAATCAATCAAAAGCAATTTGTTCATCCTAAAATCAGGTTTTTCATCAATTTTCTAGCATGCATCACTTGGCTAAGTGTATGTGTCATTTAAAACACCACGTGTCATTTCAGACATCATACATGTGATTTCAATCATTGGAGGTGGTAATTTACAGTAGACACGACATTTCTCAAACCTAGGCATCATTTAAAACTTCCTAGGTTGCATTTAAATCATACATTTGCCAAAGGGTTTTCTACGCGGCATTTTAAACATTGGATGTCATTTTTAACCTAACTACTAGGCGGTGTTTTACTACTCCTACATGTCATTTCATCGCGCAGAGGCAGCGTTTAACAACCCTAGGCGTCATTTAATCTATCCTAGGTAGCAGTTTGCAAAATTTAATCTAAAAGGCATCTAAAATTGCAATAAATGCTATCAAAACATTGCAATAAATGCACTAGGAAGGTCAAAACCACTTATCAGACGTCCATAATCTAAGGGTCTCTGATACCGGCATGCTCTCTTGAATTGATGCTCACAAATGGGGACCACCATCACTGTCAATCTCACTAGGATCAGAGCAAAATCTCAATAGTAAAAAGTGAAAATAAATAGTAAATTTGGGTTTTTCAACCTATTTAAGCTATTTGACCTAATTTTGGAGAGATTTTTGACCCAATTAGACTTAATCTGCATTTTTTTCACACTGGGGCATGTTGTGAAATCATCCTCATCATCAATTTTTTTCATAAATGAAAACATCTTGGATCTTATTTTCCATCAGTCTCATCATCTTTTGCATCTGGACATCAAAATGCTTTGATTTCTGAGGGGGCATCATCATATTATCAAATCAGAATTTTGCATCATATCTTACATCAAATCTCGGGCATTAAAATTTCAAACATTTGATCAGTGGGGCATTCTACATCAGTTTCACAATAGGTTATGTATTAATTTCACATCAGGGATTTCGCATTAGTTTCAAATCAGTGATTTCACATTAGTTTCAAATCAGGGATTTTGCATCAGAGTTTCATATCAGGTTATCAATTTTCACATCAGGTTTTGCATCAATCAATCAGCATCGAATCAATGATCAGAACATCAATTTTTCTTTGAATCAATGTGCTTCGCACATCAATTCAAAGAGGGGCATTTGTAGACACCTAAAATTGACCAGTGTTCTCTAATCAAGTGAACCTGCATTTTTCACCAAATTACTCCTAATCTCATCAAATTGCATCAAAATGGATCAAAATAAAATCAAATGGACATTTATCAATCAAATTGGACAAAATCAAATTAAATCAAGGGATTAATTAATCATGACATCAAATATTCAAATATAAGCCTAAAAGGGACAATCAAAATTATATACTTGATTTTAATCAATTAATTGCACAGTTTAAATCAAAAATCAAATTGAACCTATTCATCCCTACATGGCTAATTTAATTAATTGATTGAATTAAATAATCCTAATATCTTTCAACATGAATTTGAGCAACCAATGGGAATTGAGAACACAAAGCATATGGATCACTCCTAAATTTGAATCTCAATCACTCAAATTTGTCTCTTTGTCCCAACCTTTGAGACAATCATTTAAATTATCCCCCCATTTGAAACCATTTGAAATCCTCTCACTCAACCATGGATTAACTATGATCAATTAACTCCACCCCCTACACTTGGGAAAATCCTATAAATAGAAGCCATTTTGAGAGCATAAGAGATCCTAGAAATTTGAATGTAAAGCATCAAACCTCTTATCATTTTCATAGAGATTTGAGCATTTTGAGAGATTATCATAGCATTTTTGCATCATGGAGATAATTTTGAGTGCATTTGGATACAATATTATCATGATTTGAGAGAATTGAGCTAGATTTAGGCATTTGTCTTCATCAAATTCTCGCTCTAGGACTGTCATTCATAGAGATTAAGGTTGGGAACTTTATCAACATGCTTAGATAGAGAGCCATGAGATGATTATTGATTTAATTGCAATTCTTAGCTTAAATTTCCATTATTATTCCATATAATTGTAGTTAAATAAACTAATTTCATGAAGGTGTAATTCATTCACACACAATTATTGATGGAGAAAAAACTACCAAAAAAAATTCTCCAGAAAGGTATTGTCTACACACCACTCCCCCTGACAAGAATACAAAAATAACCAAAATACCCTTCATACTACTGTAAAAATGAAAAACATTTTTCATATATTTTATCCCCCTTTTCCATCAAGGAAAAAGGTAAATATCAAACATATTTTCTGTAAAAAAATATACAAACTTCCCATATCATTTCTCTTTATCTTTATAAAAAACTAAAGCATTTTTAAGCCAAATATCTTTGAACCTCTTTTTCAGGTTTTCAACAGTTTGCTTCCAAGTATCTTTGCCCAAATCCAATAACCTAATATGACACTCAATTTCAACCAATTTGTCAATTACATCCTCAAAGGATGTTATCTTTCCTATAGTATTCTCAAAAATCTTGGCATTATCATGTATTTTCAGCATAGAATCAAGTTTTATTTCAATAATTTCTCTAAATTCACATAATTTTCTGATATAATCATCTCTTTTCCTATTCCTGGCATCCCACTATAGTTGTAAATCCTTAATCTTGTTTCTTTCATCTCTAAAAACATCTCTGTAGATATTGAATTTTTTTGAGGCATCAGTCAACTGCAACTCAAACGAGTTGATCTCAATTTTGATAGGCTTTGTGATCTTCGGCTAGTCCAAACTGAATCTATATAAGACATCCACAAATTTTACATCTCTTCTAAACTCCATCATTTCTTGAATAAGGTCAAGTTGTCCCTTTCTGCATATTCCAATTACTCTATCTATTAAATTCTCTTCATAAACATCCCCTTCTCCAGAAATAGAAATGTCAGCATTCATCCTTTCCCTTAAGGCTTCAATAATCTCTCTCAGACACACATTAGTAAGTTCATTCAACATTTTTTCTTTCTTTAAATATTTTCAAGCCCATATTTAATAGTAACCTTGTCATAAGATGAAACTTCATGAAACATATTATCGATAGTTTTCAATCCTTCAGATTGACTTAGTTTAACAATTTTTTTCAACAGTTTGATCATCTTCTTCTGAAGAGATGGGAGGGGAAACATTCTCCTTACCAGAAGAAGACAACATAAACATCTGCAACATCTTTTTTCTCCCTCACACCTTTTTTTTCTTCTTCACTGTCGCTCTGAATAATTATTAGCACAACACTACTTTTCAAACGCAACCTTCTAACCTTCTTCAAATGTAAATCAAGGGACGAAGCCTTTGTGGGAACATTTATTGTTCTTTTATCTTAACATTTTCCTTCACTTTCAGTAACAAATTATTCTGCAACAACCTCAATCCTTGAAGTATATTTTAGGCATTTGACTAGTCTATCAATAATACTCACACAATCATCCTTTGTGACTTCATAAGATAACTTATTCACCCAAACAACTCTAGGCACAACTGCTTCTATGTAAAAAAAATCTTTGTAAATATAAAAGACAACATCTTTATACCAGACAATTACTTTAGAAGGAATCTGATTCCTCAACCACAAGCTATCTTATAAATCAACAAATAATATTCTACCCAGGTTATCTAAATATGTCATAATTTGTGCCTCAATTGGTAGAACATTTCTCCAACCAACATTCTTGAGTTTTGGCATAGATTTTAGAGAGTAGAAAATTAGACCAATAATTAAGGAACCATAATGAAAGGGATAAATAGATCATCTTTTGTCAGCTTAAGATTTTCAAATAGTTGTCTCTTAAGAATCTCACAAAGATCATAATCAACATTTTCCTTGAGTATCCTATAGGCAACACAAATACCAATAGCTGCACACGAGCCTTCAATGTTTCTATAGTGGACTTTGTCTCAAATTCCCATTGTAGAATATCTAATTCCCAAATCCTTTATAGTGTCAATTCTTGGTGCTATACAATATGATATAACACTAGTTAATTTATTTACTTCTACATTTGTAACTAATTTTAGTATCGACATGTCACCCATAGCACAAAGACCAGTTACAACTCTTAGGGTATTATTTGTGATTTAATAAGGTTTATCGAACTAGATATATTCACAATGTATTCTACTAAATCCAATGCATATGACATGATCATATTCAATCATCGAAAAATTGCTCCATGTGTCTAGACCCTTGTGCATTAACTTTGCATAATTATCTTTAAATTGCAAACCATCGACTAAATTATCTTCTTTGAAATTTCTCAATTTCCTATGATCATAATCATCTGAATTAAAATGAATTTTTTGATAAAAATTTTACTTGTAAAAAACTCTTTCATCAACATTATAAAAAAGCGTCAATTGAATACTTATCAGTTGGAACAATCAAATTTTTATTGTGAACAGGCCTGGGAACATCGCTTACATTTACTAGCTCTCCCAGCTTAATCGCTTCCATATTGAAATGTCTTTCATGCTCCTTTGCTCTAGTCTTCTGCTCTCAAAGTCTCCAAATTGGAATAAAGCAAATGATCATGATCGACCAAATATATAATGTTTTTGATACCTTCAAAATGTGGATACATAATTTACCGAACTGAACAATCACCTCGCTGTGTTAAATTATAGCTTCGATCTGATTAACTTATCAATATACATACATATGATTAATATATATATATATATATATATATATTGATCAGATTCGATATATTAGAATGAATTGACTTTAGTCGATTGCATTCAATATATATTTAACATGCTTTGGATCGGATTCTAATATGGTTAATATGTTATGATAACTATCATTAGTTATACGTAAACTATTGTAATCAACATAGACTATTCATAAGTGATGAACATGTTACTATAAATATCATACAATAGTTATATGTAACACATTGTGTGTGTGTGTGTTACGATAACTATCGTATGATAGTTAAATACGTAAAACAATGTTGTTACAGTTATAATATATATGATTCGGTGAGTAATATATAAACACGTCTTATGTTATAAAGCTGTAGTTACAAAAGGGCATGTAAGACATGACCCTACGTGGCCCATGCCATGTACGGTCATGTCTCTACATTGTCACGACTGTTATATTATATGTGTGTGTGTGTGTGTGTGTGTGTTGTGGTAATATATCAATCACAATGTGCGTATCATTACCACAATAACATATGAAATATATATCTCTGCAAATACAATACAGTAAATATATATAACTAGCACTTGCACCAGAAGAAGGTGCAAGGGAAGCCGATAGGTATTTGATGTGAAAGCATAATTCAAGGTTTACATATTAAAATGAAATTTATTTAAATATTGTCCTAAACACAAGTGTCATTATAGAAGGAAGTCATTTACATAGCAACATCCATTTTGGATGAAATAAAATTGCAGAATTGTCATACTGTAGTTTTGTGTTGGTCCCTTCATAAAAGCAAAGCATTGAAATGCATTGGAAGACAATTAAAAAAAAGTTTTTTTCATAACTATAAATATTCTTTGTTTTATCTTCTTTATAAGTAGTTGTGAACCTGTGGAAGCGAAAAATGTGTAATTGGTAAGCAACAAAAAATTGGTTGAAATGAATGAAGGAAAAAAATTGAACTACAATACTAAAAAAGTGGGTTTGCAAGTAACTTAACATGCCTAAACATACCCTTTGAGATTCAACATTGAAAACTGAGGCTACAAATTGAAGCCATTTATAATTTCTAAACTATGTCTAGCATTCTACAGGGTCAAAGCTAGGTACAAGAAACTGAAAGATTGAAAAAGGTCACTTAGACATCCATCACAAAGCTTCTATAGAATGAAATAAAATGATTGTAGAATGTGCATGAAATTTTTTTTGCAAGGAAGCTTGTTAGACATCAAAACCTCGACACACATTCTAAATAAGCATATAATCTAAATAGCAAGTAAACTAATCTATCAAAAACTAAAACTTTGTCAAATTGCATTGGTGTTTGCATCATGCATATGATTTACAAATGAACTTGCTTTACCATACCATCCTTACAAATATTGAAAACTCTATTATGTTTTTTATCCTCATACCAAACCATTGTAATACAACTTTTAGAAATTTATGCAAATTACAACAAGGGAAAAATATTCATCAACATGGAAAAACTTCTAAATTTTATTCTTTGAAGATCACAACACAATGATTATTAGAAAGAGAAACCTTGAAAGATATTCAAAAGACCTTTGAAAATGAATAAAATAAAATAAAAATTACCTGTATTCCAATAATTGAAACCCTCAAGTGATTATAAAGCAATAATTTCTAAAAGCTTGCAACGTAGTCAAATTCTTTTGAAACATATAGCTATGAATGAAATGGTAAATCCTATTCAATATGCAATTATATTTCAAAATATAGAAACAGTAAATTGGGATCTTATTCAAAATATCATTATATTTCAAAATACATAAACAATTACCCTGCTAGGCTGCGCAATTATAGATTTCTCCTTCTTCAAGAGCAATGCATATCCCACTGAGCTATAATCATTGTAAATGGGCCCAGCAAATAAGTAAGCGTCTACAAACTCCAATATTTCAGCACAGAATGTAGTACTGACTGCACCTAGTACATTCCTATGTAGTGTGGAAGAGTCTCTAAAACTTGGCCCTTAGCAGATGGCATTGCAGACACAACATAACCTGAAACATTTGTTGATTCCCCAAATGCATCTTTTTCCTTAGCAACTCTGAGCTTTGGATAGCCAACCAACATCGGCTTAACTACTGCATTTAGGTACTCTACAATAGTTTCTGCAGTTGCTACCAAACTTCTTGGATTGCTTATCCTATAATTCATGCAAGCAAAAAAACACTTTTACCAAAACAAGTTACAAGTATAGCTTCAAATGCAATGAGTAATATAAGAGCTTCATGAAAGACAAACCTTGCTTTGAATTAAATTAATAGATTCTGCTACTCACCTAGGCACTTCAAACATTAAAAAACTATAAGAACACACCATGGTGAAACAAAATAAGCACACACTTCTAAAAGCATCCTTAAAAGGACATGTACTCATAAGAAATAGTCAAAAGGGAATAAAGTTGACAAGGATCTTTGTATTACTATTATTCCCATTCACTAACAAAAGAAAAATCAAGTACCCCAAATTCACAAAATTTAATCTGTTACCATTGAAAACCAATGTTTTGAATGAAAATTTAATTCTCAAATACTATGGAAATAATGTTGGAAATGACGGTAATGGTGTGTAGTCAACCTTGTATGCTCAAAAATACATTGGCACAATTGAGGAAGAGTTGAATACAGTATAAGAAGAACAGTGGCAGGTTAGAGCTACTTGTTAGTTATGCAAAGGTAAACCTATGGGGTTGTACTGCTATAAATTTTCTCTAAAGATGTGCAATGAACTTCTGCAAATATGCTTCAGTTAGCTTAAGCCCTGAGCCTATCTAGGGGAAAATTAACTTGACAATATGAATGAAAAAATCCTCAAATATTTCATTAATTGTACAAATGAAAAGACTGATCAACCAAAGTAAGCCTTCTTTTGACTTATGTCTTCGAAAGAAATATATGTTTTGTATTTTTGGTTTATTGTCTAGTTAGTCACTCATTGGGTTGGGTCATTACAGATCATCATAAATATATTTTAATTTAAACTGGTAAGAGATCATAATTATAGAAGTATATCAACATTGTAAAGTGCTAATCTTGACCTTGCTATTTACATTTCTTACTTGAATTTCCATTATTTGGTTTCCAATAAATAGCCTAGAGCAAAGCAATTAGTCAATGATGTTGTGGGAAACCTATTTTTACTAATTGTATTCCCTTCAATGAGAAACCCTTATTATTCCACTAAGGAAATCAACTTCTTCAGAAGAGGTTAGAAAGCGCTTTTCAAACCTTGAGAAGCCCCCACTTCACAAAGGCCATAACATATATTGACAAATAAAATGGCCTCAATCAATGAATGGCTTTTTCCTTAATTTAATGGCCTCAATCAATGAATGGCTTTTTCCTTAATTTATTTTTCAGAAAAATTGTTTTCCCTTATACCATTTCCTATTCGTAAGGAGAACCCCTATACCATGACCCCAAATTCCCTCTGAAATAAGGATATTATTCTAGCCATCCCCAAAGCTTAAATCATCTATCCTCTAAATTTGATCCTTTGTCCCATATTGTTATCATACCTAAAACTTGGTGGAACATGCGAAGAATGCCATTTTTTTAACAAGGTACAGTCTAGATCTGGTTGGATGAGGTAGCCAATCATAGATAAGTATTGATGCTACCTGCACATTTTGAAAGGCCATCCATTAAGGATAGATATTCTTGCAGCTTCTCAAGCTCCTTTGCCTTTAGAATCAATTTTAGAATTTAAGCTCAACATTGCAAATAATTGTTGCCTGTCTAAAACTAGTTTCCAAATAAGAACCATTTAAAATGAGGAGAAAGCATGTTGCAATCTAGCCGACTTCCCTTTTTACTAATTTTCATGAACATTAAAAAAAATTAAATTGATTTATTTGCCCATCACTCTATTCAATTGAATGGAAAGAATTTCTTGATTTACAATAGATCTTACAAAAATTTAATAGACAAGGAACTCCCTCTACAATGTGGCCCATGGCTACCTCACATTCTCTATGGATTAATTAAACTTTCACTCCAAAGAATTATTAAATATGATGTTTGAATATTTGAATATGCTTCTGATTTTAGATTTCCAATATGTTTCCATTTCACCTTAATTTTCAGAGAATGAAGAGTGGGGAGTCTATTGTCAAACACTTAGATAGGGCCCAATTCAAATTGATGTTTTTGTGCCTCCAAAAGGCACAATTCATGGGGTGGTTGGTAGGATGCTTTTAAAAAGAATAATGCAACATTAAGAACAAAAAAATGTAACCACGATCCCCAAATAACAAATCTGAATTGGTTAGTATTGTCATACATAGTACCTGGTTCCTACACAGTTGTACTAGTTTCAGATTTAGTAGCATGTATGTGAACATTCCTTTTTGGTTGTTGGCTTTACATGAGTAAAGTTTAGAATTTTCAATTGAATTGGAGGCCATTTTCAGCAAATATGATGAAAGGTGCTAAAGAGATTGGAAATGGGTCACAATTAATGGTGTTATCATTTTATTTATTTTGGGCTACTCTGTCTGTCCTGTTTACTCATGTGATTCGGTCATTTCTTCCTTGAAATGACGGCAAGTATTCTATTCTTCTAAAAAGAAGAAGAGGTGACAACAAAGAATGCATCCTTCTTTTTGAATCGCTTCACAAAATGTCTCCCAACTGTTACCCAATCAGAGTTGATATAAGAAAACAATGCAGTAGCAGAAAATTAGAGGAATTTTGGAGTTACAGAAGAAGCAATCCATCAGTAGAGATCATGGGCAACTCAGCTGCTAAGGCGATTGCCAATTGTGTTTCTTGTGGGACTAAGGAGGTTCAAATTTTGTTGCTTGGCTTGGATGGAACAGGTGCATTATGTTTTTCAGTATTTGATATTTTGGGTGTAGATTATCTTGTGAAGGAGAATGAAATTTATTGAAATTTTGATAGTAAAATAATCAATAGAGTTTAAACATCATTGAATGTCAATGTTATGATATTTCTACAATCTATTATATAAAGATAATGTATTTCTGGATTTAGTTGTGTTCAAGATTTTTGTATCAGTGTTTTAGATTATATTGTATGATCTATCATCATAATGATGAGAGCCAAAAGAATCAAATAATTTGAAATGTCAATATAAAAATATACATGATTTCATATAGTCTCTTAAATAGTATATGGACTGTGAGAACTAGTGCCAACTAAAAGTTTGAACATATACTGAAATGTCATATTAAAATATGTATAGTTGATTTTAGAAACAAACTCTTGAATAATGTATGAACTATAAAAAAATAATATGTAAAGAGTTCATATATTGTTTTACTTAGATATTCAAAGTTTTAAAATATATAAAACCTAACTAATAAGTCATGGATGTGTTTGTTTGATAAGGTAAAACAACTATTTTATACAAGTTGAACCTGGGAGAGTATATGAGAACAGTACCTACAATAGGATTTAATATAGAGATTGTGATATTCACAAGCTTGAGCTTCATAGTAGGGGATGTGGGTGACCACGACAAGATTAGGCATCTGTGGAAGTAGTACATGGTCAATGCTCAAGTAAAACTGAACTCACTCCATTATAATAGTTTTTTTTGTTGGGCTTAAAAGTACTATTTGTCATTTAAGTGTTGGATGGGTGTGAAATTGTTAAGCTTTGAGTACAGATGAAATGTAAAATTATTATTGATTGTTTGGTAATCTATTAATGGTAATGGTTTTCCAATTCTTACTATGCATCAAGACATCCATACTTCTAAAGACTGATATTGAAGAATGGATGTATTGATGCATCGTAGATAGTCATTTCCCTAATCAACAATGTATATACAAGTCAATTTTTGAAATAATATAGATTCATCAAAGATTTGAATTTGTGTTTTATTAGATCATGGGTTTTAATTTTATTTTGTGGAATTTAAATAATATAGATTAATCAAATCATTGAATTTGTGTTTTCTTAGATCATGGGTGTAAATTGTTTTGTGCAAAATAGGGGCTTATATTTGTGATAGATAGTTGTGACAAAGAGAGGCTGAAGAAGGCAAAGAAGGAATTGGACAATCTAATCAATGATCCAGAATTGAGCAGTGTGAAGATTTTGGTCATGGCCAACAAACATGACCTTCCAAAGCGATGAACTCTGTTGATATGACAGAAAGGCTTGGTCTTGGAAAGTTGAGTGCCACCAGAAAATGGCATGTCCAGAGTTGCAGAAGGCCTCCATGATGCTCTTGATTGGCTTGCCTTTGCAATCAAGTAATTATTCGGTACTTCCTTGCAATGTTTCTGTGTCATCTTAAAGGACTGATCTTTGGGCTTTAATGTTCTTTGTACAAAGAGCACAACATCTTGCAGAGAGTGGGAAGCTTCAGAATGCCACGATTGCTCTCCTATTTATCCAGGAGATCACCGTCAGGTACAGCTTGCCCTTGTAAGATCAAAATTATAACTTGAATATCAAATTATACATCATTTAAATTGTCAAATTTAGAAGTAGACCACTAACAATTTCCCTAAAATATACCTAGAGATCATAATGGGCTCAATTAATCCTATTTTGAATAACCCAGTAGACGATTCTAAGGTATTATGGGCTTTAAATCATGCAATGAAACAAAGCTTAGACTAAAAGATGTACAGATACATACAAATTTAAAGCATGGTTTTACATGTTTCCGCTAGTTCTTCTCATCTTTAGAGCTTTAATGGGGAACATAATCAAACACCAAGCTTGAAAGTTTAGAATTGCATACCCTACCAAAAAAAGAAGTTTCAAAGCACATATATTATTCCCCATAAAAGTATTATTACGACCTGTAGTAACAAGTTTGTATTATCATTGAGTTTGAGTATGTGTGGGAATTTGAAAATGACTTCTAATTCCTACAAAATCCAATAAATGATATTATCAGAGATGGGGGAAGCAACGCTTGGAAAGCCCAAAAATATAAATTTACTATTGATTAATAACTGTTAATACAATTACCGAGTCGTCATGTTTGTACGTAGGGTAACTCCATGTAGAAACTTTGCAAATCCAAGAAAGCTGAGTTTCCCATCTGTGTCTGATCTAACCATACAAAGTTGTATAAAAATATGGCCCTATATTCAATTCCTACAAGGGAAACAAGTTGAATATTAAAAATTTTGTATTTTAAATTCTAGATAATCACTTCTACGATATCCGTGCATACAAGAAACATACCCGTGCTAGTTCTTCAACCTAAATGACTCTATTTCCCTCTTGTTCAAAGAATTTGTAAGTAGAATGTGGGATTCACTACACAGTGGTGAAGAGCTTCCAGCTGATAAACACTTGTCGCAGCAACACAAAATTCCTCAAAATCATTTTTTTTGAAAGCTAGTTGATTCATCTGGATGGTAGACAATATCAGGTGTGAGAAAACTGAAAACAGAAATATTTGGGAGAACAGAAGCAACACAAGCAAATATAAAATTCAACGAATGAAAGAGAAAAGGGACATCTATTGACTTGAAAGAACAAATGACAACTGTATGGAAAAGGACCAGCCCAAATTATGTACAGTCCTCTGACCTAATAAAAACAAAACAAACCAAAACAAGAAAGGAAAAACAATTCTTTCCTAAATCTCATACAAACACAACATTCCTACCACTAGAATAACAAAAGAAAACTACTCTAGATTGAAGAAAAAATAGCAAATATAAATGCACAAAAATCACTTTTACAAGAAGATAACTTAAAAGTTTTTACTTCATAATAGAATTAAGTTTGCATCAAATAACATATATGAGAGGCAACCATCTGAAAAAACTTTTTATTAATGTCGAACAAAATTGGATCTTCTGATCAGCGAGGGCATTGGAATATATTCCTGCATAGTATAGATCAATGACGTTTTACTTCATCATGAAGTTAAGTGCTTCAAAAATCACACATAGTGAAGCATCTATCTCAAAGCAGTTTTCCATTAATAGGAACCAATCCTTATGTCCTTGAACCAAGGAGAAACTGGTTTCCTCTGTGCATTATATCTTCCAAGGATACGCCAGAGAACACACCATGAAGAGAGATTACCAATTAAAAAAAAAAATAGATCTTAAATAATAGTTACTTTGGCCAATAGTAGCCAATATTGCCAGAAAATTACCAGAAATCGGAACATAAATAGTTTTTTTCACCCAAAAACTCAATTATGCAAAGAATCATGCCAAAAGATTAATTCCCTGATATTCTCTGACATATCTCAATTTTTTGGCAGTAAAATACTGAGAAGGTTGTAATTAAATTGTGAATAGTTATAAAATTGGAGAAATTAGGGACAAACACTTTTCCACAATTTCTGGCACTTTTGGGTTTAAAATTTAGGGTTTCTGGGAAGTTTTTTTATTTTTGTGGCATTTCTTTTCTGATTTCGCCCAACACTAGCCAGAACTTTTAAACCAACCATGGCCCTAACCTCAAAAAACCACCAAGGTTGAACAAATCTTCATTTTGTATTGTCATTGAGTTTGAGTCTGTGTGGGAATTTGAAAATGATACACACGGCCTAGGCAATTTGAAAATGATATACATGGCCCGGTGATATACATGGCCTAGGTGTATACACGACCTACACATGCGTATATAAATACAGTAGAATTCTTCATACTTGGAACCTAGAGAACTGTTAATGCCCCTTTTGCATCCTTGGAAGTGCGGGTTCCCTCTTTTACAAAGCAAGTGCAGAAGGGAAAAAATAATAAAATATATGAACAGTTGCATCCAGCTCTTCAAACCCCAGTCAAGCAGTCCGGTAGAGATTATCCACATTCCTTGCAAAATAGCAGGTGAATACCCTTTGTTGTGCATGACATCAACATTCCTGACAAAGCACAAGGTCCACATGCAAATGAAAGCTTCCAGGAGAATGTCTGTTGCGTACAGGTTTGCCAATTTCACCAAAATCGCTTCAGGAAACCAGGTTAGCGTGAGACAGGTATTCAGTGTGAGGCAATTACTCACGCATACGGTCGCGAGTCCACTCCATAGGGAAAGCCTATCGGCTTAAATATATATATATATATATATATATTTACTCAAGATAATATCTTGTGAACAACACAATAAATAATACTGAATTCTCTCTAATCAAGATCTCTATTACTCACATGGTATCAGAGCCTCTTTAGAGAAGAATCGATATAAGTAAAAATTCTGAGTTATATTAGATTGGTTTTTAATACAAGAGGAAAATAATGGCCAACAACATCAAAGTGGAGGAAAGACTTGAAGGTGCTACAAAAATTTTCTCATGGAGGATACGAATCTTAACATTGCTCCAAGAACTCGAGTTAGATTCCTATGTTGAGGAGGATATAAATATGCCTGAAGATGAACCTGATAAATCAACTTGGAAAAGGCATAACAAAAAAGAAAAGAAAATAATAATCGATGTTGTAAAGACCATATTCTTCCCTCCATAGCAAGACTAAAGACTACTTATGAAGTATTCAAAACCATTCAAGAGACATATGAGATAAATAATACAAGTATATTACTTACTCTCAAACAACAACTCCTTAATTTAAAGATGAACAAAGGGGAAACCATCACATCTTACTTCCTAAGAATTTATGAATTAAAAGATCAACTATCTACTATTGGAAACAATATTGATGACATGGAGTTAACATTAATAGCTCTCAAAGGATTACCTATCTCATGGGAATCCTTCATTTAATGTATAATTGGGCATTCGTCTCTACCTAATTTTGATCAACTAAAGAATGACTGCACTCAAGAGGAATCCCAATTAATATCAAGAGGGATTAGGCAAAACAAAGGAGGAGAGATCCAAGATCTACAAACTCATTCTAATTTCAAAAGAAACAAAAGGAAGTTCAAACATAAGAAGGGAAACTATAGCAAAAATCACAAAACCAGAGATTTTTCAAAAGTATAGTTCTATAAATGTGATAAACTTGGAGATACGCATAGGTTCTGTCCAAAAAGAAAGAAAATTCAAGCTGCAATAGTTGAAGTCAAAGAAGCAGAAGTGTCCCTATTCTTCTTGGCCTTATCAAGTGAAGTAAACTCTATTGGAATTATTGGAATGATGTACTGAGAGGGGAGGGGTGAATCAGTACCTCTATAACTTTTTGTGTGGTTGACCCATTAACCTTTGAGTCATCAGATTTGTATATTCTTATCTATCTATTTATCTTTCTATATGTATGTGAAATCATAATATAAGTTCTTTATATGTATAAACATTAAAGAAACATTCATGAAAACAAATAACACATAACACATGATATGATATCGCAGAAAACTCCTGTTAGGAAGTAAAAACTGTGGTGGGGATGTCTACCCACAAAAATTCACTATCTGCAGATAAGACGGGAGTCGTTAAAGGCTTACAATTGATCACTTCTGATGATCTACCCTGTTAAGAGTATTAGAGTGGAGACCTGTTAGGATCTACTTCATTTGAAGCTTTAGCAACACCATTAGGTGTGCACTCTGTTAAGAGATTTATCAAAGAACT
>MU228420.1:632864-647897 GCA_018584345.1 Thuja plicata | reverse complement strand
AGTGAAAACTTGGTAGCATGTTACTGGTGGTTTTTCCCATATTGGGTTTCCATGTTAAATACTTGTGTCAACTTGTGTGAATGCTTATGGTTTGCTTTACTGTTATGTTTCTACAAGCTAATTTCAACTGACAGTAAACTGCTTGATTAAAGTTGTTGACTTATGCTACTGCTGCCGAGTAGATCTGAAGTACAGAAAGTTTTATTTTCTACATCTAGACTTGAGGATAACTAATTCACCCCTCCCCTCTCAGTTATTCTAAATTCATTCTAACAATTGGGTCTACTTCCTAGGACAGAAATCTATTGAAATTAGTAGAGATATCAAATTTGAAGAAGATATTGCTCTCAAACTCTCTACACTTACAGAAGAAGGATCAAATGAGAATCAAAGGGAGAACATTATAGAAAATAATAAAAATCATGAAATTAAGAATTAGAGGGAGAACATTATAGAAAATAATAAAAATCACGAAATTAAGAATCAAAGGGAGAATTCCTTTCAAGATGATGGGAACTATATTACTGAGAACCAATGAGAAAACACAATAGAACATGATGAACTCCCCTCATATAACCTTGAAGATGTTGAAATTCCTAGCAATAAGAAAATTCCACTATGGGCAAGAAAAATTATTGAAGAAAATAATGTTGAACCAGATGAAATATTTAGAGAAAGTAAGAGAACAATAAATCAGAGATGCTATCTTTCACTTCTAGATGAACTTACAAAATCTGAACCATCTAATAGTAAAGAAGATTTAACATGTCAAGCCTGGAAATATGCAATGATCGAAGAATATCAATCTATTGTAAAAAATGATGTTTGGGAAGTAGTACCAAAACCTAAAGGGAAATTAGTTGTCTCTTCAAGGTGGTTATTCAAAATCAAATATGCTTCAGATGGGAGTATTGAAAAACATAAAGCCAGATTTATCGCCAGGGGTTTTTCTCAAAAGGTCATAATTGACTACGAAGAAACTTTTTCTCTTGTTGCTTGATCTACCTCTATGAGAACCATTATTGCCATTGCAACATCCAAAGGGTGGAAGATACATCAAATGGATGTAAAAACAACATTTCTAAATGGTGTTATTGAAGAGGAAGTATACATAGAACAACTAGAAGGCTTCACCACCCATGAGAGAAATAGTTATGTTTGCAAATTGAAGGAAGCCATCTACGACCTTAAGCAAGCTCCTAGGGCTTGGTATGAAAGCATAAACAGTTATCACTCCAAGTTAGGGTAATCCAAAAATGAAGCTGACCCTAATATATACTTCAAAATATCCAAAGGTGAAATGGTAATACTATTTCTTTATGTTGATGATTTGTTAATAACAGGAGAAGATCATCTTATTGTTAAATGCAAACAAGATCTCACAAACAAATTTGACATGAAATAACTTCCACAACAACACAATATCCAGTTGCCTTCATCCCATGCATCCTCTTCTACCACATCAAAACCTAAACATTTTGTGTCAACTTCTATGGCACTTGTTGACAACAAGATGAAATCCCATGCACTCTTTTCATCGGCACACACTCAGTCTAGCAAGTGACTTCTTGATTCAGGAGCTTCACATCATATGATATCTTCGGAGGTAATGTTCTCTTCTTTTGAGCATCATTCATTTCCATAGATCTCAATGGGTAATAACACTTACATGAGTGTTATTGAGAGTGGTTTTGTTTAGGTTGATGATGAGTCATTTAATGATGTTCTTCCTATCCCTTCACTATCTTCCAACCTCATTTTCATCTACCATATTACTCACAACAAGAAGGACAAGACAATTGAGTTCACCCCCAATTCAATTCTTATCAGAGATCATCATAGTAGAGAGATCACTACAGTTTGTAGAATTGATCATACATCACAACTCTATGAGTTCAAGCTCATTTTACTCCCATTGATCATGTAATTCCATTGATTGGTCCTACCTCTCATGCATTAAGAGTGGATCAAGTATCTGAGGAGAGGTTTAGTCACTTGAACCTATGTGTACTTCAATCATCCATAGTGGTTCCTGAGACTTGTTTTGGTCCTCCTCCACCTCCCACTTCTTCAGAGTTTGGATCCATTCACAAGGATATTTGTTCCCTTATAATTTTGTTAGAGTGGGATGAGTACTTGCCAGATATTGTAGCATTGTTTGATGCATCACTCACTCTAGACATTATAGTAATATTTGATACATCATACACTCAAAACATTGGGGACATGATTAAGGGTATTGCATTCCTCCTTGATGGCAATTTGAGCATTCTTGTCATCTCATCATCAATATCTTCAGATATTGTTCATCATGTGTCTCCATAATTTTGTTTGGATTTTCTTCATTTGATTCAGACATTTGGACATTTGAGCAATCTTTAGTGGTACAAATCATGAGACATTTCCTTCCTTTCATGCAATTTCTTCAACCTTGGCCATTTGATTGGTTTCTTCTCAAGGGAGGAATTTGGTTTGCCACTCTTGGACATTCATCCACATTTATCCTTGAGCCTCCATCTTCAACATTAGAGCTTCTCTCTTATGGGGGAATCCATTCTCTCTTTTTCTCTCTCTTATGAAGGGGATTCACTGTACTTATGTGATCAATTTAATAATTAAAGGGAGAATTGGAGTCCTTAATTTTTGTCACATGTAACACCTTTTTCCTCTCTTTTTCACTACATCTCTCACTTTTGGAGGGGGTTATTTTCCCATGCAGGTTTTCTCCTTTTCTCTATTTAGAGAGACCTCATTGGTGTGAGTTGATTATTTATAAATGAATACCTAATTAGGCATTTACTGTTAAGACTCATATATGCTAGCTTATTGCATACATGCATTCATGCTTAGAGATTTTTTGACTCATTAAGTTTCACTTGGGGGGGGGGGGGGGGGGGGTATTAGAGAAAATGCATAATTGTTGCATTAATTAACTATGTTTTTTCTCAATAATATTCTCACACATACTATTAAGCATAAATGAGCACATTTTTGCACTTTCATGATCTATCTTAATTTCACTTAGTTGATCCTAAATTTAGGATAGTCTAATGTAGGCTCTAGTTTGCACATTGTGCATATCATGTACTTCTAGTTTGCATATCTAACTCTAGTTTTTTATTTTTAGTTTGAGTTAGATTTTTCTATTTTTAGAACTATTTCTTTCTATAAAAGCAATTGATCTCTTCATTGTACGTCAACCTGCAATCTTGCAATAGTTAATATTTTTGTATTCTTTGCATCTTCCGATATGTAGCAATTATTTTCTTGATTCTCTCCTTGTGGAAGGTGTTCTTGTTTTTCTATTAAATCCAATTGTAGTTTCCAACAATCTCCCTCTTTGGCATTCATGGAAAGCACATGTAAAAAAACAACATATGCAAGATTCCCAAACAATCCAAAAAGTATGTTATGTAAACAAATTTTCATTAATGTCCTTAGCTTCATTACGATTCTCTCCAATACAAATATTTCTCCCTCTTGGATAGTTTTCTCTCTGTAGATTATCTTTCTCTATGTCTTCTCTGAATATCTCCCTCATAGTCTCTCTCTCTCTCTCTCTCTCTCTCTCTCTCTCTCTCTCTCTCTCTCTATTTCCATACTGGTTTCTCTTGTTATATATCTCCCTCTTTGACAATAATGACAAATCCATACCTCATTATGTAGATATCTCCGTGTCAAGTTTGTGGATTCTATACTCCCTCTATCATCTTTCTTATGTCTGATCAACATCATTTTCTTAACACTTCACAACTTCAGGCAACTCCTAAAGTGTGACCACCTTTTGCATCAATCTGTCAGATATTCTATGTAATACATTTGATGCAACCACTCCATATTATCTTAGTTAGCCTCATAGAGGGGAATCACCCCTAATTTTCCTCTTAGATACTCATGAGAATCCTTAGGTAAAGCCTTAGTAAATATATCTTCCAATTTTTCCTTTTGTATTAACATATTCAAGTCTTACTTCTTTGTCTTGTACTAGCTCTCTCAAGTAATGATACTTGATAGCAATATGCTTGGTCTTTGTATACATCACAGGGTTCTTTGAAATATTTATAGCGCTAGTTTTATCACAAAAAATAACAACTGGTTCTGTGATCTCTTCCTTCATACCTTTCAACAATTGCTTGATCCACGTTATGTTTGAAAAATTCACTGTTGCTGAGACATATTCATCCTCTGTTGTAGATTGAGAAATACATTTATATTTCTTTCTTGTCCAAGAGACTAATATCTTTCCTAAAAAGAATGCACCTCCACTTGTGCTCTTTCTGTCATCAACATTACTGCCCAATTCACATCTATGTAAACTTTCAGTTCAAACTTCTCATTCTACTTGTAATATAATCCATAGTTCTGTGTTCCTTTGAAATATCTCAGAATCCTTTTGACTACCATCAAGTGACTATCTTTAGGATTTGAAAAAAATATTGCAACAATCCCAATTGCTAATTTAATATATGTTCTACTGTGGACAACATATTATAGTTTTCCAATCATTGATCTATACAGGGTTTGAATCACTTCAGCTATCGAATTAGTCTTTGATAGTTTTTGTCCAGTAGCCATAGGAGTACTTATAGGTCTGGAGTCCTCCATGAAAAAAAATTTCAATATCTTCTTGATATACTTAGATTTTTTAATGTAGATACCTTTCTTCATCTGATATAATTTCAAACCAACAAAGAATTTGATCTCTCCAAACATAGACATCTCAAGTTCAGTTTGCATCTCTTTTGCAAATAATTGGCATAAAACATCCTATCCACCAAATATGATATCATCAACAAACAGTATGAAATATTTATCACCTCGATAGATTTGTACACCAATAGGTCCAAAAAGGTTAGTATGAACTAATTCCAAAACATTATCTGAAGCATAAGTTTTTATCTTGAAGCTAGACTTTGTCATTTTGCCCAACTAACATTGCTTACACATAACATTATCAGGTTTCTTCAATCTTGGTAACACTCTTACTCTTTTCATCTTACTAATGTTTACCAAATTTTCAAAGTTCACATGATATAACCTCTTATTCCATAACGATGTATCATCATATTGTACAAACAAACATGTCTCATCAGATAAATCTAGGTAGAACAAATTACCTCTTGTCTATTCTCCACTTCTAATCAGTTCACTAGTAGCATCAAAGATCTTAGCTTTTCTATGATGGAACTCAACTCGGTATCGAGAAATATTAAAATGAGCAGCACTCAACAAATTAAAGTTTATTCCTTCAACCCAATAGGTATTGTCACATATGATCTTATCAGTTAGTTTTATTGATCCTTTTCCTTTCAAAGGACATTGTTTGTCATTACCAAACTTAACACTACCACCTTTGCAATAGTTTAAGGTTTCAAATTTACTTTTATCACCAGTCATGTGATGTGAACAACCACTATCAATTATCCATCTATCAACTTTACTCATATATGAAATAAGTGCAGCTTTCGCATCTTCATCAGAATCATCTTTCATAGCAACATAAATAACTTTTATATCGCCGTCATTAGATTTATTAGATTCACTATCAGTTTCTTCTTCAGAAATATAGCAGGATTTCTTATCTTTGTCCTTATAGTCCTTATACCTTCTAAAATATTTGTCATCCCTTTTGTCTTTGTACTTACTTTCTCTTCTCTCATCCTTGTCATTTCTGTCAGAACATCTTGCAGCAATATGACCAACTTTTTTACATAAAAAACATATTATAGGAAGTTTACCTTTGAATTTTCCTCTTCCTCTTGGTAGTCTTCTAGCCATAAGTGCTTCAAGTTCATCAAGATATTCATAAAAAGTGTCATTGTCACTATTCACATGTCTTTCTTTTCCTTTCTTTGATTTATGAAGAGTCAGTTGTTATTTGAATGCAAAATCAACATGATGAGGAGTGAAATTATAGAAATTTGACATTTCAAAAGTAGTAAGTCTACCAACTAGAACTTCTAGAGTTAAGTTGTTACTAGAAGTACATCTCAGTTCTTGTATAGCAGATACTCTAATAGCATATATATGAATTAAGGTTCTCAATACCTTGCTAATAACAATATCATCACCAATAGTGTCATTAGCTCCTCTAATAGAATTTACAACCTCCTTAACTCGGCTACAATATTGAACAATAGTTTCACCATCTTGCATTCTCATTTCATCAAACTTGCCTCTCAAGCTTTCAGATTTGGCTCTCAGTACATTTGTATCACCTCCATAGATAGTTTCCAATGTATCCCACATTTCTTTTGTAGTTTTTCAATCTTTTATATCTTTAAATTCAGGATAGCTTAGGGCTGATGCAATCTCCAACTTGCTTGGTTGTGTTCTTGTTTTTATTTCATTTGTTGAGCCGTCATAACTGTAGTCATAGTAATGTAATCATTTTTCACATAGTATTTTGTAGCATCTCCAATTCCAACTAGGTGTAACTTCATCAAACTTTTCCATGTAGGGAAATTCTCTTTGTTCAACCTTGGTACCTCCTTTTTATACATTTTGATCTTTAGCTTCAAGTACCTTCAAAATTTTTTCTACAAGCACCACAAATCTCTGACACCAATTGTTAGAATGATTTATAATAAATGAAAGTGGGGTGAATCAGTTATCCAAGCTCCAGATGTACCAATCAAAATTTCAAACAATTCAACCAACTCATATCCACTCGGTCTCTATAGCATATAATCAATAATATAAACTTGCAGTTTACTATCCTAATGTAACCAACTTGCAGAATATAAAACTCTTAACAGTACAACACATCAAATAACATTCATACAAGTATGACACCGGGATTTAACATGGAAACCCAATATGGGAAAAAACCACTAGTAACATGCACCAATTTTTCACTCTTATGAAGTGAGCTCTGTGAAAGCCAACCTGGTTAAAGGTTACAATACACATTGTTAAATGTGACCCGGTTAAAGGATTTAATCACTCTATTAGAAGTGAACCTTTTTAGAGGGTTTAGACCATTCCATTAGAATGTCACCTTGATTAAAGGATTTAACAATATGATTTAAGGTCAACCTTGTTTAAAAGGATTTTGTAACTGATATAATGGTTAGAAAGTAACAAAAAATTACGATTTGAAACACACAACTCACTTTGCAAATACAAATCCAATTGTAGCTCAAATTATAATTCACTAATTGGCCTTCATTTTCATCTCTATCACTCGAATCATCTTGGAAATCCTTCAAGCAATCACCATTGTGCAGTCCTGTACTTCTCTCTTCATCCTTCTCTTCCTTCTGCTTAGATTTTTCTAATCAACTAAATTAACCTCATACCACACACACACTTAACCTGCAACTAGGTTAATCTAATACCTCTATGATCAGGTAGCTCGATATATTGTTTCTTAATCATAACCATAGATCTTAAGGTTAGGTCAGATCCAACGAATCCTTCCAACATTTTGTTTCCATCTACATTGTAGAATACATCGTAAAAGTCCTTGAATCCATACATGAAAATGGTTAAACATATATTAAATTCTCATTTAATTCTCCACAACAATCATCCTTATCTTAAATATGCTTCACATATCCCAAGAAATCAACTATTTCAGTTGGGATCTCAAATCTCTCTCAAACTTTTATAATACTGACACTCAGTCAATATTGTGTTATGTCGCTCGTTCATCACTCGACACAAACTTAAGTTCCTTAATATTCTACTATGTGACTCGGTCAAGACTAATCTTGTAGTCATCCAAACATCACTTAGACTTAAGATAAACAATATATTACCTTGTCAAGGTGCGATCTCATCAAGTACCCATTGTAGTTTCACATAACTCAACCATTTCACCAGGTCTTCTTGTTATCTCTCCTTTTCAAATCTTCTTCATCAATCAATTGATATGGCACTTTACAAGATAGTAACTGTCTTACTAGTTAATGTTTGACATTAATGGAAATATAACAATTGTTTCAATTGTAGTTTCCATCATTCTTATGTTGCAAATTTCAACATGGTGACATAATTTCAACAAAAAATTCATAGACTAATCCAATTAACACACATGTATGACACGTTTTGACTAAATTTTAGAGGGAGTCATCTATAGAGCATCCTGGTATAGAATTCAAAGTTTTAGTTGATAGAGGCACCCCTAGGACTAAGGAACCTAGCACATTAGTTTGATTTATGGCTCAGATTTTAGTAACAGGTTTTGTTCTATATCTCATTTCCACAAATATACTTTTATGCTAGCTTTCTAATTTTTTTTTAATTTTTTTTTATGTTGAATCTTTCCAATTTCATAGCATTTTACCTATATCTTACACTCGATAAATCACATAGACAAGAAGAGGAGGATAATAACATACAACATCCAACTCTATTTTAGGATGAAAGTCAGATCTTATTGATTATTGCCCTTAATGCAAATTTGAAATATGGATCACTTAATTCTTAGTTTACATAGATAATTTAAGACTCTTATTTCCAACCATTTCAGGAACAATGTTGCAGTGGTGGTGCACGTTGACAATTTTTATGAATGGTGCCAATTAGATATGATTATCCTATTCTTCTTGTTCCTTGAATTTGTACATAATGACACGATATTTTGATCTTGATAAAAAAAATTCATAACAATATCATGTCTACTTTTTCTTAGCAAGTATGATTCCATAGGGTATATTTAATAATGCATCATCTTGAATTAATAGTTAATTCTCTTTGTTGGTTTTGATGAACTTTATATCTTTATTTGTGTAATTTTATTCTCATTTATTACTCCATAAATTTCTTATAATAAGGATTCTTTTACCAAACATATATCTAGATATGTCACATCTATTATTTGCAACAATCTAGTCTTGAAATTATCTCGCACTCACTTCAATCGTATTTTGTTTAATAAAACATGAAACATCATTTTCATAATCATCGTGGTTTTCATTATCATCTAAAAAAATACTTCATTCCAAATGTCATGAATTATATTTGAGACTTAATTTATTGTCACTATAGTATCATCAAGTTTGATCTCTTTTAATATTATAAATGAATTGTAAAGTAATAAATCTAACAAGAAAAATTCAACCCATCTTTCTAATCGACATGCAAATATAGTTGTAAATCTTGAAAACTCTACCATAATTATTGTTAGACTCCTTAGGCATTGTTTGTTATATCTTCTAAAATTTAAATTACATATCAAAGACCTGATAAAATCTACAAGTGAAACTTTTATGTTACATACTCTACTACTTTCTACCAATGACAACCCCAATAACATATGACATATTTCTTGTGCCCCAATGTCTCTTTTGATGAAGGTTCAACAAGAAGTTTCATAGATTCTCATGATGTTGATTTATTAGAGTTTCCAATGTTTACAAGCCACATTAACATTTGATGATATATTTTGAACTCTTCTGTAATTTTGTTGCATACTCTAAAATATAATTTATCACACATCTTTAAAGAATTGGTTATCAATTTGTATTTTCTCTCCATAATTAAAAGTAATGGAACTGGTGCATTACACATGTTTGAAAAACTAACTTCTTATTAAGCTATGTTGAATCTTTTTTGGAACAAATAGTTGACCATATGAACACCTTACTGTTATCTCTATGGATATTTTGTTGTCATTAGTTAAGTCAAAGCCATATGACTCAGAAGAGTCAATCGGTAAAAAGGGAGAAAGTAAATATTTGACTAGTTGGTAATGTACACTGAGAAAGTCAATGAAGTCGGTAAGGCACACAATAGAGCTAAAGACACTACACTGAGAGCCTACAGTTACCTAACACCGCATATGAAGTACACCGAGTTGACAGTTATTGAGTACTAAAGATCAGTTAACCAAGCAAAGAGAAGTTACTCTACTGAGTTACCTAATTGATTCTAAACGCGATAAGGACACATTTAATGAATTAACACAACATTAATTATTATTCTACAATGCATAGAGAACAGTTTGTTACAAGATCAACTATCGAATTAATTCAAAGAGAAGATTTGAGGAGAAGATTAAGCGGTTAATGAAAGTTTGTTATTTCCAAGAAAAACACCAAGTACCGAGGTAAAAGTGACACAGTCACCAAGTGGAAAATTAGATCTAATGATTAAAACAAATCACAGTGCACCTAACACATAAGATTAAGAGGCAATATTGTTATATTTAATGGATGATTTACAGAGCATAACATAGTGATGATACACAAAAGGCTGATATTGTCAGTGAAAGAAAAAGGAGTTATTTGAAGAACAAATATCATAGAAGATAACACTGAGCCGATATTTAGCTACAACAGAGTAGATCTGAGCGAGTGTTACAGTTTGAGATTGAGGTCAAACAAATTTTAGAGCACATAGACTCTGATTAGAATTTGTTTTTTTTTTTGGTCTGTAACAGATTTTTTATTTTTCATATATATAAAAGTAAAGGATTAAATTTTAAATATATAAGCATTAAGGCTTTACAGTTTGAAAAGAGCCTCAACATAGCAACTAAGCCCTGAAGATAGAAAGCAAAATCGGGCTGGTAGTGTGATTACTGCAGAAATGACACTATGCTAGAAGAAAACTGAGAGAGGATAAGGAGGATAAAGACTTGAGGCATATAGAGCACTCAATCATATACAAAAATTACAAACAAAGGACCAGAACCATCAGAGATATGACTTCATTCCTCAGCATGTTGTTTTCCATGCCTCTACCCACATTTCTGCCTGGGCACCTCCTTGAAAATAGCTTTGTCTCTCATCTCAGCCGACCTTGCTAAGTCCTCCACCATAGACTTCAGTGTCTTCCATTTTCTTGTAATATCCTTTTGATAAGCAACTTGATCAACATTTCCCCACCAGGTGAGAAAGGGGACACGACCATAGTTGAAACCTTCCTTCAGTTCAGCAAAACATTCACTATAATCAAACCCTACATGGGAAATAGCCCATTCTAATATTGATTCAAGGCCTAGAAGTAACTCCAGATCAAAGAGAAGTTTTGTAATGCGCTTGACCTCACTCTCAGACTCCCCGAGCTGTAGACCCCAAGCTATCACCAGGGAGATGATATCAACATTGGATCTGCGCTTAGAAAATCTCTCCTGATATTGGTTGTCGAGGATGTTTTGAATAGCGACATCCAACCCTTCATGTTTTATGTTCAACAAGCCTAAGATCCTCTCAATGCTGGCTAGTCCCTCAACTGTTTTTTGTTGTTTCTTGGTTCTGACTGAGAATGCAGCTTCTATCTCGACCATTGCAAAATAGACAAAAATGGAAAAGAAGAGAGATACATTTGAAGGAGGTCATGGGTGGTCTTAAACTACAGGCAGGCTGGAGTAAGGGAGAAGTTTGCAGTCCTTTCAACTGACAATAGCCCAAATCAGGAATCTTTCATTAAACAAAGTGTCGACCTATTGGATCCATCACATGAAGACTCTATATTCGCCAGGAGGCACTGAAAAGTTCCTAAAAATGTCCTCCCTGAGCTGACAATAGTCCTTTATGGGGAATTAACACCGCCAAAACTGGAAGAGTAGTTCGAGAACTGTCAATATAGCCTTTCATCAGAGGAAGTCATCCACTTGCAATAGACGCATCGAACATTACATCCTGCAACATGCATCATTACATCCATTCACCAGTAGTCGTAGTCCATTTGCAGCAGTCGCATCGACCATTACAACTTGCAAAAAGAGTGATGTGGCACCTGCACAATAGTATAAATCTAAAAACACAGGCGTCAACCTGTAGCATAAAACATAGCTTAGTTGCAAAAAATCTCTTTTGGGAAAATTTCAAAATAGGGCTCATTACTCATCATAGGACTTATAACCCATTTGGAGACTATATCGGCCTCCTGATTTCCTTCTTTGAGGACATGGGTGATTTTGAAGTCCGGGAAACACTTCTTTGAAACACTTCTTTGATGCCCTACTGAAAGGGTCCAATCAACCCCAATTTTTCTTTAATCATATCCCAACATGTAGCTAAAAAAGGACACTGAACAAGTAGGTGATCAGCATCTTCCTGAGTTGATTTACACAATACACACTGAGTTGGGCCTTGGAGGCCAAAATGTTTCCTTCTTTTAGCTGTTAAAATCCTTCTTTGCACTGTTATCCCTGCAAAAGTTCCTGCCTTTAGTAAGCAGTTTCTATCCCATAATAGATTTGTGTTCCAAGGTAATAAATCCTCCTTAGCCTCTTGGGATAGGAACCCGAGCTTTAATGAATAATCCCCACTCTTGGCTTTACACCAAATAATCTTATCTGAATTCTCAATTCTAGTGAACCTCCTCTTTTTAAAAAGATCTTCCATGAGGTCTCTCTGTGGGACAGAGAGGATAAGAGCATCCAAAGGTTTTCGTTGCCACACGGGTCCAAGAGGGGACTCCCTGCATTCTAGGTAATCCACCAACTTAGAGCCCCAATTGTTAGTGAAGAGAGTTCTCAAATCATCAAATCTTCTATCCTCCTTTAAAATTGGGTGATTATTCCAAGAATCATCCCAGAACAAGGCTTTGTTTCCATTGCCAACATGCCATGAGACATGTCTAGTGATGATAGATTTGCAATCTAGAAGATAATTCCATATTGTAGAGCCTTTAGGGGGGTTAACAATGGTGAGGATTCTCTCATCTTGTGGACAGTCTAGGTATTTGGATCAGAGTATTTTGACCCATAAACTATCCGGTTGGCAGCACATATGCCAAACCAGTTTGGCCCCCAATGCCAAGTTCATCTTCCTCCAATCCTTCAGTCCAGTTCCCCCATTCTTCTTTTGCTTACAAATCTTATCCCAAGCAATGAGGGGCCATTTATCTCCTTCTTCAGCCCCATTCCAAAAGAACTTCCTCATTCTTTTGGCTATGACATCTAAAACTTTGTGAGGGATCTTGAAGCAGCTCATAGAGTAGATAGGAATGGCTAACACCACAGCTTGGAGTAAAAGATTTCTACCTGCCAATGTGAGTCATCTGCTCTTCCAACTCTCCATATGATTGAAGCAAGAATCCATAAGAGTTTTCCACAAGTGCGGTTTGGAGGCACCACCAAATAAAGGCACTCCTAGATATTTTCTCGGAAGCTTACCTATCTTGATTTGCATGATTTCATTAATTTGTTTTTGCATATTTTTGGTCATATGGAAGAAGAAGATCTTTGATTTCTGCCAGTTGACACTCTGACCCGTGGCCCTACTATAATAGTCTAAGGTGGACTTTATGACATGAGCTTTAGGAAGTGAAGCAACTCCAAGCAAGAGGTTATCATCCACAAATTGCAAATGTGTGGAAGAGGGAATACCTGTTGCAATCTTAATCCCTTGCCAAATGCCATCCAATCTCTTATTGATGATAAGTCTTCCCAAGACTTTAGCCATAATTATGAATAAAAAGGGGGCTATGGGGTCACCCTGTCGGATACCTTTTGAGGTTTCAAAGAAACCTTGAGGGCTGCCATTCACAAGAATAGAAAATCTGGGGGTGTTGATGCAGCTGGAAATCCATTTCACCCAGCCTTTTGCAAATCCAAAATTTGTAAGTATCCTAAGAAGAAAGTCCCGATTTACATGGTCATGGGCTTTCTTAATATCGAGTTTTATCAACATTCTATTGACTTTTGCAGCTTTAATTGTATGCACAGCTTCATGTGCAATAATGATGTCCTCAAAGATTGATCTATTGGGAGCAAATCTGCTTTGTTCCTCAGAAATAATATGCTCAAGAATGGGATTGAGCCTATTTGCAGCCACTTTGACTATTACTTTATAAACAATGTTACATAAAGAAATAGGCCAAAAGTCAGAAAAGGAATTAGTTACAGATTGCTTGGGGTCAATGCAATGAAAGTGTTATTGAAATCCTTCAAAATAAACCCTTCAGCTCTAGATTCTTCAACAATTTGCCATAAGTCTTCTCCTAAAATGTCCCAAGTTTTTTGAAAAAAGAGTGTTGGAAAGCCATCCAGACCTGGGGCTTTGTCTCCGCCCATGTCAAATAAAACCTTCCTTACTTCTTCTAAAGAGACAGGGCTCATAAGATTTTCATTCTGAGCTACTCTGATAGTGTTCGGGATGAGGTTGAATAGTTCCTCATCATCTTGCCTTGAGAGCTGACTTTGATTGAAAGTTTCATGGAAGAAGTTAACAGCTTCCTGATTGATAATCTTTGGATCTAAGGTGGTGACCCCCTGCTCAGTATTGATATTATAGATTTTGTTACGGGATCTTCTGGTCTTGACAGATTTATGGAAGAACTTAGTATTACGATCCCCTTCTTTGAGCCAGGTCTACGGAATTTTTGTTTCCAATGAATTTCTTCTTTGGCCAGCACTTCTTTATACAGTCTTAGAAGGGATTGTTCCTCCGAATATGAGTTTTCATCCATAACCTCAGCTATGATCTTATCATTAAGAGATTGCAGGCTTTGTTCTAGTTGCAACTTTTCAACAAAAATATCTTTGAATACTTCTCTGTTCCAAATTTTAAGCTGGTCTTTAATATATTGGAGCTTTTTAAAGAAGATGAAGGACTTGTTTCCTTCTTGTTTTGGAGCATTATTCCACCAATGTTCCATATTGGTGTGAATGTCAGCCGCCCTCATTCACATGGCTTCAAATTTGAATGGGGCATGGTCAGGAGCAACATCTTCTTGTATATTACAAAGAATCAGATAGTAATCTGAGCCAGCAATTGGTAGGATATTTGTTGTGCATAACTAGTCCTGGTCTTCCTAGTTACCCATGAGAAAAAATCTGTATAACTTCTCCGCTATATTTGTGAACCCTTTTCTCCTGTTGGTCCAAGTGAAATTACCAGATATGAAATCCAATTTTGTTAACCCATTATTTAAAACAAAGTCATTCTGACTTTTCCTTAGCCATCCTTTGCCACCTTTCTTATCTGAAGGGCTGAGTATGGTGTTGTAGTCATTCCATAAAGCTTTCTTTTCATTAGGGTTATTAGGGCCATAAACATTGAATAAATAAAAGCGAGAAAGCAATTGCTTAGAAGATACCTCAATCCATTGCCAATTTGAAGACTGATTTAGTAG
>MU228420.1:595270-614049 GCA_018584345.1 Thuja plicata | reverse complement strand
TTTTAAAATATATTTAGAAACTAGAAAGAAAATTCTAAAATACCCTAGTTTACATTATCTTCAAATTCCTTATAGTTTTCCGGCAATAGGTGTTCGAAAATGAAGTTTTTTCTCAAAATGTTGATCTATGTGTCAAAGTTGGCCAAAAAGTGGGACACAGTATTGTGGGATCACCCTGGTAAATCTTGAAAACTCTCCCATAATTGTTGTTAGTCTCCTTAAGCATTGTTTGTTATATAATCTAAAATTTAAATTACATATAGAAGACCTAATTAAATTTACAAGTGAAACACTTTCCATTGCATGTGGTTTATCTAAAAATCTTTCAATGAAATGTTTGGGTGATTTTTATCATCATGTATTATTATTATTATTATAAATTGAATTAATCTTGCAAACCATTTAATGTTACATACTCTACTACTTTCTACCAATGGAAGCTCCAATAACATATGACATATTTGTTGTGCCCCAATGTCTCTTTTGATGAAGGTTCAACAAGAAGTGTCATAGATTCTCATGATGTTGATTTATTGGAGTTTCCAATGTTTACAAGCCATATTAACATTTAATGATATTTTCATAACAATTTCCTCTGTTGTTGCCTCCTGCATGATGCCTCCTGCGGTTTCCTCTGCTGCTGTCGTCTCCCGCCCAAAGGGGATTTCAAATGTTTCAGTTTCCTCTGTTGCTGCCGTCTCCCGCCCAAAGGGGATTTCCTTCTGCTTAGGACCTGTTCGCTTGGTAGTTGCCTCTGATGGGGGAAGGCCTTCTCCTGTTGCCACTGCTACTGCCTCCTATTTGGCAGGGGCTTCTTCGTTGTCGATTGGAGGGGGTTCATTGGTGTCCAACACTGCTGCTCTCAAACCTGCACTTTCCTTTGCTGATGTGGCTGCCTTTGAAGCGGGCATCCATGGCCAAGCATTTGCTGGGAGAGGAGGTAACCGTTCCTCTCCTCTTGTTGTGCTTGTTTCTGTAAGTAACCCTATTGTCGTTAATCTTGATATTGATACCGTTGATGAGATTTTAAAAACTGCAGAAGATTTTTCTTCCAATGCTGCTATCTTTCATTTTAGGGGTTTTGGCCCTCTCTTGCTCAGTTGCATGCTTGGATTTCCAAACATTGGGAACCATTATTAACTGATGATGCTCAGATATACCCTGTGGCAAGGGGGTTTTTTATTGTAAAGTTTGATAATGTTGCAGATAGGAAGGCTATTTTGTGTGACTGTTGTTTCTCTTGGGAGGAGCGCTTCCCTTTGATGGCCAAACCTTGGTATCAGGGGTTTGATCCTCTCTCTCAGTCCTTTAATAAGATACCCTTATGGGTTAGACTGTCGAATCTTCCCCTTCATCTATGGTTGGATTCTGTTTTGGAATTGGTGGGTGAGGCTCTTGGGGATTTTCAGATGGTAGATATGCACTCCTCTGAAATTTTTAAGACGACGTATGCTCATATTCTTGTGGAGATGGATGTTTCCAAGGGTCTCCCTGAGAAGATCACTCTGGCCTCTTATTTGGGCTCTTGGACTCAGAATCTTGATTATGAAGGTATCCTGTCCAGATGTAGGAGTTGCCACAAGACTGGCCATCTTGTTGCGCGGTATGCATCTGATAAGATTAAATCAAAGAAATCGCCTTCTTGGTGGTTGGGGGATTCTGGCAAACATTATACAGTTTGTAAAGATTTCATGAATGGGGGATTTGCTACCTGTCCTCCTCAAAATGATCAAGCTCTAGATGGAGATTCTAATGATGTATCTATTTCTGCTAATGTTGTCTTTGTAGCTACTATTGTTGTCTCTGATGTTGTCCCTTCTGGTGTTGCTAGTGTTTCCCCTGTGCAGAATGATGATGTTGTCCTTGGTTCAGAGCTTTAGTCTTCTAGTGCTCTTGGTTTTGCTGGTCATGGTTTTCCTGGGAGGATCTTTGGGTTTGATAGTAGTGCCAGTCCTGCCCCTCCTATGGCTAGAATTGTGACCTGCCCTTTAGTGGGCTCTATAGGTTCCTCTTTGGAATGGAAGAAGGATGTTGACAAGGTGGAGGATGGATGGACAACAGTTAAGGGAAAAAAAGTTAAGTCTTCCACTCCTTCATTTGATGTGAACTTAAGTTCACATAAAGATGGGCAAAAATGTAAATCTTGATTGCCTTGTTTTTGGCTGGTTGGGCCTTTTTCTTTTTGGTTGGAACTATGGTTAGTTCCTTTGGCTTGTTTGGTGGGGCTCCACAGTTGTTTTTTGGTCTTTCTTTGACCTATCTTTTGTTTCTTTTGTACAAGGTTTCGGGACCTTTCAAATCCTATTTTTACTTAATCAGAACATTTAATGATATTGTTTGAACTGTTCTGTTATTTTGCTGCATACTCTAAAATATAATTTATCGCACATCTTTTAAGAATTGGTTATCAATTTGTATTTCCTCTCCATAATTAAAAGTAATGGAACTGGTGCATTGCACATGTTAGAAAAACTAACTTCTTATTAAGCTACGTAGAATTTTTTTTGGAACAAATAGTTGACCATATGAACACCTTATTGTTATCTCTATGGATATTTTGTTGTCATTAGTTAAGTCAAAGCCATATGAGTCAGAAGAGTCAATCGGTAAAAAGGGAGAAAGTAAATATTTGACTAGTCAGTAATGTACACCGAGCAAGCCAGTGAAGTCGGTAAATCACACAATAGAGCTAAAGACACTACACTGAGAGTCTATAATTACCGAACACCGAGCACATATGAAGTACACCGAGTTGACAATTATCGAGTACTAACGATCAATTAACCAAGCAAAGAAAAGTTACTCTACCGAGTTACTTAATTGATTCTAAACGTGATAAGGACGCATTTAATGACACAACATTAATTGTGATTCTACAATGCACAAAGAACAGTTTGTTGCAAGATCAACGATCAAATTAATTCAAAGAGAAGATCTGAGGAGCAGATTAAGCGATTAATGAAAGTTTGTTATTTCTAAGAAAAACACCAAGTACAAAGGTAAAAGTGACACTGTCACCGAGCAGAAAAGAAAATCTAACAGTTAAAACGAATTATAGTGCACCTAATGCATAAGATTTAGAGGCAATTTTTTTATATTTAGTGGATGATTTACATAGCATAACAAAGTGATGATACATAAAAGGTTGATATTGCCAGTGAAAGAAAAAAGAGTTATTTGAAGAACAAAGATTAGAGAAAATAACACTGAGCAAATATTTAGCTACAACAAAGTAGATACGAGCGAGTGTTACAATTTGAGATTGAGGTAACACAAATTTTAGAGCACATAGAGTCTGGTCAACATTTATTTTTTATGCAATATAGAAAACATTATTGAGTTGTTGATACTATTGTATCGAGATCTAGAAATCTCAATAATGGGTAAATCTTAATCGATCTTATATTTGTAAAACCTTTAACAGGGTACATCTCTAAGTGTAGAGATTGTATAATCCTCTAACCAGGTAGACCTAACAAGTCTTTGTATACTCTAAATTGAGTAAGCTATCAAAATGACTAAACATTGCAAGCTCTAACCGAGCACCCTTTATATTGTAGTTAGTGAAAGTTGTGGGTATCATCCCCACCGCAGTTTTGTCCTCTAACCAAGGATTTCTACGTAAACAAAATCATGGAGTTATGAGTTTTATTGCTTGAATGTTTTGATCATATGTTTTATAATCTCTACATTAGTTTCATTTCAAGTTATTGAACTCAGTAAACAACAAGAAATAATATATGGTTATAGGCAGTTTCGGTTATATAAGTTTTTGTGGTACTGATTCACCCCTCCCCTCTCAGTCCCAACTTTCCATAGTCATTCCAACACTTACATATAAGCCATCAAAACTAACATAGATTATATAAAAAAAAATAGGAGGTTGATTTGCCTTAGCAATCACCTGCAATTTATCTCATTTATCTTCCACCGATTCCCCAGATTTGACCATTCTTATGCCTACCCAACTTATTGATCAAATTTTATTGGCAAAGGCAGATATGCCAAACTTTGATCTTGGTTGATTAAGTGCACAAATGGATGGTGTATTTTCTCTTTACAAAATTAAACTGCGGAAAGTGAGTCCCCTCACTAGGGAAGTGTTAATCAATGTGCTCTCCTTGACATCAGAGACTCTCGGGTGTCAACCATTACCATAACAATTGTCCCTGAGCGGAAAATGTATAGTATTGTGAGGACAATGGGTGCAGGGTACAATGGAGTTACAATTAAATTCATACCAGCTAAGAATCCACCTTTCTGACTATAAGGCCTTCTGATAAGTTGTAATCAATTTCAGTGTTGTGTTACTTTGATTTCTCTATCATATATGTGGCATGCAATATAAATGGGATATGCCAGAATCAAAATTTTGTAATTATTGATTGGTACTTGAGTGTGGTCTGTGATTTTTAATTTTGGTAAGTGTAGCCAATTTAACAAGAAGTATACCTAGTGTTGCATATTGAAACATTGTTAATGATGCATGTCATGAAATTTTGTGAGTTCTGTTGATAATCTATGTAAATTTTGAAGGCAATGTATTAACCTTTTTCCTTTGAAATTTAATCTAATCTCTATCAATATTATGCTTTCCCAAACTTGGCTCCACACTTCAATGTATTTTTTTATAAGTGGGATTTTGTTGTTTCACACAAAATTTCTATGCTCACATATTCTTGTTTTGGGCTCCTACATATACTTTTTGGGTTCCGATAAGATTTTGGAGTTTATGAGGCATATGATGTGGGTTAGTCTGAAACATAGTGAAAGTAGAATTGTATTAAAAAAAATCAAAATGGTGGTGGAGATGTAGGGTTGGTGGGGTTGGGCATAGACACTTGGAACAATAATGCGAGAATGAGAATTAGGGCTCAAGACTAGTGGAAGAGGGAAGCATGCTATCATTTTTCAATTCCTAAAAATATTGGATTGAGTTCAACTCCTCCTTTATTACCTCTTCATATGCCCTTCCTCCCCTTATATCATTGTGTTGGGTGATTGGTAGAAATTCAATGTAGCTTCAGGACTCTTCATTTCATTGAAGGAATTTGTCCTTGGAGACTCAAGTACACCCATTTTCTGTATCTATCTAAAGGAAATACATATATTCATTTATTGATTTATGGATATCTATCCTATATTTTTCTTTATTGCTAATAAGCATAAGTTTCTCAGTCTAGACCTAGACTTAGAATCAAAATTGAAAATTCTGATTACATACTTAGTTGTGACAGAAAAAAGGAGAGTTTTCTTGCTATCTATGGTTTTCACATAGAAATCCTTAATGAGCTAACTCTCTTGAAATCCAATTCACATCAGACAATCTGAAATTCTCACCAGGAAACACAGTGGCCTTCGAAAATAAAGAAGATGTATCTGGTTAAGAATCATATCTCCTCAAATGGGTCCATCTCTCCTCACTCTGAAAGGCCCATACTATTCCAAGGATGTCATATTCCCAATGAAATCCTCAGATCCTAAACCAAGGCTGAAATGGACTCCTGAGTTCCATGAGCATTTTGTAGATGAAGTGTCTCCACTTGGAGGTCAAAAAAATGAGTATTTATTTCTAATCATGTCCAATTATGCACAAGACTAATTTGATTAGCTTGGAAACTTTGTGTGAATCACCCGTTGTTTGCAATGTAATAACTAAGTGATTGTGTACAATGTTAAAACTTGGACTGATCTTAAGGTTAAATCCTCTTTAGTTGTCAAGGCGTTGCATATTGAATTTAAGAGAAATTGTGTGGGAAGCACTTCAAATGATTTTAAATGACTAGTTTATAAAAGGAAGGCCCTAGGTTTTGTGTTGACTCATGCTTGAATTCAATTAACTTGACAATAGTATGTACATGTACAATATTATTTGTATACTTACCGACCAAATAGTAATGCTTGATAGACACTTTTGTGAGACTAAGGTGCTTTTGTTGACATTTGGTTGTGCCTGAGTATAACCTATATGAATGCTCTTGTAGATTATTGGTAATTTTGCATATAAGAAGTTTATCTTGCATGTTATGAAGAAAATGAAGTTTTTCTTAAGTTGTTGCATGCATGACTGTAGTTTTGTGTTTCTTCAAGCTTATAATGTAAAATCATATTATGTTTTCTTTTTTGCATGACTTGAGATGGAATCATAATCTACGAGATGGTAACCAAAGGAAACAATTGTTTCTACTACTGGTATAACTATGACATGTGCTTACTGTGTGACCATGATTTTTTGTTGTTGTATTGGTTTATGGATTTACCATTACGCAAATTTTATTACTATCTTCAATTTGCTTGTTTAGACTACCTCAAGCTAGGATGGGTATCTTTCATGTCAAGAAAGATTCTAGGGAAGCGTAATTGCTTCATGGTAGGGTGGAAATGCACTCATACAATATTCTCGCCCTCTATGTTCTTGAGTGATGCAGGTGTTAAGAGTTCTTGTTGGGATGGTCGCCATATTTGTAAAGTATCTATTCTATGTGTTCACCCTAGTGTTTTATGTAAAAAGGTATACATTCTCACATTAGCCCAACTGAAGGCTCTTGTATTATTTTCTTATGTCGAAAGTGACTCAAAGTATCTTGTTGGATTATTTAATAATTGGTGTATATTTATGTGTCTGACAAGGTTGTCAAAATCTGCTAACATTTTGCTACTTGCTATTGTTTTTGATTGTTGGTCGAAATTATTTTTGATTTTCATGTATTATCTTGTGTTGAGATACTATTGGTGTGCTTGATAGTTTTGGTCGACACCTTCTCTTGTTTATAGACTCGTGTATTCTCTTAATCTATTTGACAAGTTGGTTGAATCTTGTTATTTTCATGGAAATTTTAAAAAAAAAGGAAAATTAATTTGTTTTGTCAATATGGGGTTTCGACCCTTGACTTAGTTGACTGACTTCTTTGTCTATGTATTTTTCTTATGTAGCACTTGTAGTCTAAATTGCATTCTTTACATAGACCCCATCATTCATAATACACCGTAATTTATTAGTTGAATAAAAGATAACTTTGATGCATTTATATAGATATGAACTTGAAGACCAATATCATACCTATATGTTTCATTGATGTAGAACTCCTAAATTTAACACATGTACAATAAAATTAAAGTATTTTTGAGCATTTTGTCTTTCACAATCACTTTTTAATCAAGGTTGCTCATATTGGGTGCTTCCTCTAACCACATGTATCCATGCACATGTGGTAAACCTCGAGGTTTCCATTGATATATAAACCAATAATATTTTACTTTCATTCTCTTTTATATCATTTCATTTTAAAACATTAGATATTATAAGTGTGTGTAATATGACACGATGTAAGGGTAGTCATTAATGCTTTGTTATCACCATCTCAACATTTCTTGTGGATTTTTTGGGTGTTCTTAGAATTCGTGCATACAAATTAGGCCAATACATATCGATTGTCCTCAGTGTATAAAAATGATAGTGTTCTAATTTGATGCAAGAGGTTGGTCAATTCAAATCGATATTTTTTCCCACAAGACCTTGACCTCTCAAGTGGTACCAAAGTAATTCAAACAATTAACTAGACTTGAGTGGGAAATAGTTTTCATATACTCTTGCAACTCTTTGATAATGATTTCCATGTTCTAGTTTTTTTAATGAAAAATACAACCAATAAATTTTGTGCATGATGTCTCATAATAATATTTATCATTTAATATCTAAATCATGGGCATCATCCAAAATTATGATCCCTATATTAGAATTAATGTTTAAAAAATTCATGTAGATGAACTATCCTTAATCATAGTTCTAACAAATCACATTGTCCATCTATAGATAGTGTTAGGAAATCCATATTAAGTAACATTTTTGTGACATTTTCTCTGAATATGGTCTAACTCCTAACCAATTATTTAACAACCTAGACTAAATGCATTAGGGTTATTTACTCATGCATGAAATATATTCATCTTTCTTGGTGTATTTGGCAGTTTGGATATCATTGGTATTGTATATTCTAATATTTCCTTCACCTATCACCATCATTAGATCCACAATAATTAGCCGATACGCTTCTCTTGGGGAGAAATCCTTGATCGACAAAGTGTCTCACGTATAGTTCTGGCAACCGACAAAATATGAAAATCTTCACCGCAAAGTTGAGTCTCATTAAACATGATGTCCTCAGCCCAAAACATCACTTTTTTCGCCTCATCCAGAAGACCAGCATGGATGGAGAAGAGGAATTCACACAAACGATGTCGATCTTTATCCCTCTCGGATTTAAGTCTCATTTAATGATAATATTATAACCCATTAATGTAGCCTATTATTTCTGTCTCGGAAGTAGTTGTTAGAAGTCGTCGAGAATCTATTTTTCTCCCAGTTTTGGTCTCCTCTCCAACAGTTGTTTATGAGCTTATCATAAAAACAAGATCCAATTATAGAAAGGAAAACTAGTACTGCTATTACGAAAAGGAAAGCCATTTTCTTGGCAGCAGAATGTATAATTTTTCTTTATACAACTAAGTAGATTTACTGCATTTGTTGAGTTGTGAGATAATGTTTGCAAGGTTTTATAGAGACCCAATTGGAGTGTTATGGTTGGATTGTATGTCTTTTTTTGTTGGCTATTCTTTCTCAGGGACGAACATATTTCAAAGGTATGTGACCGTTGAAGCTAATTTACTACAAAACAATGGTGACCTGTGTATATGATTTGACATGTGGGTCGAATGTGATCTTGATTAGAATGATATGTGATTGTAGGAAATATAATGTTATTTATTCTGTGATGAAAATTTGAATGCTTTTGGTAACTGGAACACATGTTCGTTAGGAAACTGTGATTTTTCATTTTGGTGGTTACGACAGGAAACATCTAAACAACAAACTAAAACACATATCTTACCAAGGGGGACACTTAGTTGGATGCATAGTCATGGGTGTTATGACATTGGTGCATACGACGCGTACAACTTCTCCACTTCCTTTTCGGTGACCACCCAACATAAGTGTGCAAACAAAATTAGGTGAAAATATGAAGAAGCTTCATTAGAGGTTGGTTTTAAAAAGCTCCTTGGTATTTCTTATAGCTTTTATTTCATAAATAGGGGAACATATTATTTTACTCTATCGATTTGTTGAGATTATAGAAAGTTGAAATGTGTTAGTTTTGTGTTGATTTAAGTGTGTTGGTGATGAATCAAACAATTTCATAATTATGATATATGGTATTGACACTTAATAAGTTATGATAAATGTCTAGTATATTTGTAGACATATTGGATATTTGGATTTGTTTACGATTTAGATCTAGAAATTTAATTCATATATGGTTTCAACTTTTATTGAGTCATCGTTCAATTCATTTTACCCTTCTATATACTTTATCTAGGATGAATGAAGTTTTGACGTGTTGAGACAGTATGAAACTTTCTTGATAATAAATCAAATCCTTATGTCAGCTTCATAATCATTTAAGCTACAAAAGATCAAAGATGCACATTCCTAACATAGTATTGGTCCATGCAAAAGAGCATGCATGCTTTAAGTCAACTCTTTCTCTTTAGAGGATAAATCTTTGATTGGTTATCTCTTGATTCTACTTAATGATCATCAATATCTTAGATCTTATTTGTAAATACAAGATTCTAAGTGCTTGATCCAATATATTATTCATACAAGACAATAGTTAAGATTTGGACAATATCAAAGGGTATAATTTGAAAGGAGGGAGGAGATTGTTGTATGGAAACCAACCATAATTGTAGTTATGCCTACACGACAAATATTCCCTTATTGTCCAATCCAAAGTGAGAGATATTGGATCATTAAGGTTGAGACAAGTTGACGTATAATAGGATTCAAGACTCTGTTAGATTATAAAAAAAAACAATGACAAGACATAAATATGTATTTATAACTAGACCAAACTAAGTGTCAAAAGAAAGGGTAAACGAGTATTTGGTATGCACTTTTACCTTCAATGCCAATATAGGAGCACAAGAAACATGTCATATGCGTCCAAAACTACCCCTTCTTGTTTGTAATAGACCTTTTACAACTCTAAATATTGGACGAACCATATTTCACGGGATAATGAGAACACTAAATGAAAGCAAATTGTAACCTAGGTACTTGCATTCCTGCATCAACCAACCTCCAAAGCTGAAACGTATAGCACTACTAGAATATGCAAGATCTTTCTCCTCTATTGTAGGATGTAAAGGATGTAAATAGAAAGAGAGAAAGGTAAAAACTATTGTCAATGTTTGTCCCAAATTGTACAACATCCTGAAGGAAGGTTTAGAACTCTATGAAACATTCTATTGGAGTGAGCCACTGTTAAGTAAATATTTTTTAAACATAGAAGTCGATGTTGGACATACAAAAGATACAATAATTATCGATTTGAATCTAATAAATGCTAGCAAATATAATGTATTCCACATCAGCTGCATTACCGAAGTATATATTAGCTCTGAAGAAGAAGATAATATCTAAGAAGACATGAACACAAGGGACACGATAGACATAAATGAATCAAAACTACTTTCACAAATGGGACTTGCAAAAAATGCCAACCTAGATGAACTAAAAATGCTTGAAAAGTGTGAATTTGATAACATTTATACATGGGACCAAGTTGAAGCACCACAATTTTCACATGACACTGCACCACAATTCGTAAGCATGAAAAAGATGTACATCCAAGGAGATTATTTTCCACATACCTTAATGTCCCCAACTATACATTATCACCAAAGAAAAAACTATTGCTTTGATTTTTTTTTATTTTAGAATGATTTTGTCCATTTTTATTTAATTAAAAGAATTTTAACAATATTTATTTTAAGGAAAGGCTCTGCGTTTTTTTCGACCGGATTTTTGCACATCACCCAGTGCAGTTCACGGATCCACGGTGGCAGGCGACGGAGGTGGGAAGACGGCGGTTCCCGGCGATGTCAGACCAGGTGTGTTTGCTCCAACTCAGGTTTTAAATAGCATGGCATTTAATATCAGTCCTTCCCTCGATTGCCCACCCGCTCCCGTACCCACTCCTCCGCTGAGCAACCATGAATGCTCATCGGGCGACATTAATGCCCATCTGCCCAGGCCTCCAAAACCAGATGATGCCTCCCTTCACAGACCAAAAACCTTCGCTGAGGCAGTGTCTAAAGCAGGCGTTGTGGTGGATGCTAGTGCTAGGTTTATATGCTCGACATCTGATGGAGCGCCCAACACCGGTAAGGGCCCTGGGGTTTCTAATAACCCATTCTCTGTTATGCCTAATCCAGAAATGTTAGTTGAAATCTTGAACGAAAAGAATAGACTTAGGAATTGTGCTATTTTCTTCTCTGTTGTAGAGTTAGATAAATGCCCTCCACGCAAGTTCCTTGATGACTGGCTTCACAATTACTGGAGTCTGAAACTAGGTTTTCACATATCGTTTTGCAGACAAATTCAGAGGGGTCTGTATGTAATTTTTTTTTTGTTTCACAGGAATCACAGGCCGAAGTTCTAAAAAATCAATACTGGAATGTAGGTTCTACCTCTTTTCGCGCTCTGGCGTGGTCACCCGAAGCCATACATGAAGAAGTCATCGCCCTCTCCGCCCCTAGGTGGGTCCTGGTTAAACATATCCCCCCCTTCCTATGGAGATTTATTCCGCAGCTCATGGAACCCTTGGGTAGAGTCATCCGAATGGATGATACTGTGAGATTAGTTCCCCATCTTGATGCCCGCATCCTCATTTCTATTAAACCAGGAATTGATATACCAGAAGCCCTAAATGTTAGCATAGCTGAAGAAAGGATAACATGCCCTATTGAAATACTTGGTGGGTTGAATGCCTGCTTTCTATGCCGTAGAGAAGGTCACAGACGTAAAGACTGTCCAATTATTAAAAAGAAATTGGATACTTCCTCTGAAAAAACAACTAGTGATAACACCCCACAAGATCCTCCCGTCCACACTGCTTCCGACTCTCAAACACCTCGGCCAGATACCCAAAATGCTCAAAACAACCTCCATTTCACACCTCTTTTCTCAACCTCTGCCCCTCCACAGATCCCCAATTCTGCTAATACTCGGTCATTACATGACGCTGAAACAGCTACGGGTATCTCGGATGGATTCCTAACCATTACCAAGAAAAGGCGAAGAAGAGTCAACAAAAAGAAAGATGTTACATCTCCGCAAGCTCCTCCCTGTTTAAACAGCCCTGTCTCTGTTTTTCCTCAAAAGTGTGATCCTACAGATAAAACTTGCAATAATCCTAAGACATCTGACTCACGCAAAGCTCTTAAGGAAATAGAAGATAATTGTATTATTGAAGTTATACCTGCTTGTAATCCCACTATGGTCTCTTGTAGCATCAAGCAGGTCATGGAAGAGGATAAACAGTTGATGCTTGAATCAGATTATGAGTATGATGGTATGGATGATCTTCCCATCTCAAAAAGAAGGGGAAGACCTGTGGGGTCAAAAAATAAAAACCCTGGAAGTAAAAAGAAAGAGGATCCCTCCCCGGATAATCAGACTCCCATCCAGGGAGCGGATATGCAGTGCCTTCCCCTGACCACTGTTTCTCAATGAACTGCGCTTCATGGAATATAAGGGGCCTTGAGTCCCCGGATAGGAAATTTGTTGTTAAAAAGTACCTTGACTCCCAAACTAGTCTGGACTTCTTGATGCTCCAAGAGATCAAAGCGGTGGATTTCACCCTATATAATAACCTGGCCTATATTTGGAAGGATGCTGTTAAATTTCACACTCTTCACACTAGAGGTAAAGGAGGGGTTGCTCTTCTTGTTCATCCTAAATGGATTTCTTGCATTATTGATCATGGAGTATCCCCATGTAATCGTGTTGTCTGGGTTACTATTAAACATAATAATAACAGTTTTGGTATATGCTCTGTTTATGCTTCAAATGACTGGAAAGAAAGGATAACCCTTTGGGACTGGATTGATAAACTTCCTGACCTACCTTGGATTGTGGGGGGGGATTTCAATATGATCGAATCTCAGGTGGATAAGACAGGGGGTCTGCCTTTTACCTGGAAGGATAGAGAAAAATTTCACTGGGATAGAATGAAAAATAACAAACTACTATATGATCCTCTTGCTGGAAATAAAGACCTCTCTCCTGGAATTTGGCACACATGGTGCAATTTTCAGCAAGGGGCTAACAGAATCTATTCGAGGTTAGATAGGTTTTATGCCAACAAGAATTTTTTCTCTATCCTCCCAGATAAATGGGGTGACACTGTTCTTGTCACATCTACCACTCTTTTTGATCATCACCCCATAAAAACCAGATTTATTTTTAACAGTTCCCCGGCTCACTGTAGGGCCTTTGTTTCTAAATTCATATTAAATACTAGTCTACTGGAAGATGAGGATATCTTAGCTGTTGTTCAAATCATTAGTCTGATTAATAAAAGTCATTTTCCTCAGCTCAATGCTATTGAAAAATGGGAATTAAATGTTACTACTTGGCAGAATTTCCTTAAAACCATTGGCCAGAAAAGAGCCAAAGACTATAGACGCAATGAGAAGACCCTCTCTGCTAATCTTCAGATAGCTGAAACTCACATTCAAGCCAATCCCTCTGACTACAATCTTACCGCCCAGGTCATTTATGCTAAGGAAGCTCTTAGCCGACATCTTCAGGCCAAAGCCCGTGGTGCAAAAATTAGATCTCGGGCCAATTGGTTATAGTTCGGTGACAGGGGTTCCAAATTCTTCTTCAATCTTTTGAAGCATAAACAGACTAATGAATCTATTGATAGAATTGTCATTAATAACCAGGACATCACCAACCCTGATATGATAAAGGATGCCTTTGCAAAATACTACCAGAATCTCTTTACTTCTGAGGATTATGTGGAAGCTAATGACATTAGAAATCAATGTCTCTCCCTTATTCCTAAAAAGATCACAGATCATGATGTTGTTATCCTTTCTGCTGAGATTACCTTGGAAGAAATCGAGAAGGCAATCCTCTCCCTCCAAAAAGATAAGGCCCCCGGGCCCGATGGCTTGCCTGCGGAATTCTATAAAACCAACATTGGATGGATCTGTCATGAACTTCTTAAGGTTTGCTCTGATGCATTAGAAAGAGGTTCTTTAGGTAGAAACATCAATAGGGGTATCATCAAACTCATCCCCAAAGAGGGAGATAAAGCTCTTATTAAAAATTGGAGACCGATTACTCTTCTTAATGTGTCTTATAAAATTCTAGCCAAAATCCTTGCACTAAGGCTTCAGGATATTCTCCCTAAGATTATTAGTTCAACACAGACTGGATTCATTAAGGGAAGATACATTTTAGAAAATGTAATAACTAGCTGGGAGGCTATGAATTGGGCTAAGCTCTCCTAGCAAAATTGTGCCATGTTACTTTTAGACTTCGAGAAAGCTTACGATCGTGTAGAATGGAATTTCATCTCCATGGCTCTCGAAGCTTTTGGTTTTCCCGCCAGATTTTGTAATCTTGTTAAAATGATGATGAAAGATGTCTTTGCCCAGATTGATATCAACGGATCCTTATCTGATGCTTTCCCTCTTGGGAGATCCATCAGACAGGGCTGCCCACTGGCCCCTGCCCTCTTTGTGATCTCCTCCGAAGTTTTCCATTATATTCTTAGAGATCACTCTATGTCCCCTGCTGTTAGAGGTATCCGGCTCCCTAATAATGAGGAGCTCATCACCAGTCAGTTTGCTGATGACACCACTGTTTTCTTTGAGGCCCGTGACAGTAACTTTGAAGCTCTCCAATGCAAACTTAAAACATTCTGCAGTATTTCTGGAGCAAAGATCTCCTACTCAAAATCTGTTTGCCTTGGGTGGAATGAGACACCTCCTGACTGGAGCAATAGGTTCCATTATCAATGGGGAGGTCCCCATTTGGTTGTTCGGTATCTTGGCAATCCTTTTTCTGTTGACCCCTCTCTTAAGGCCATGTGGAATTGGATCAAAGACAAAATTAACATCAAGCTCAATAAGTGGCATAACCAATCCCTTTCGCTTGCTGGCAGAGTGCAGGTTTGCCAAAAGATTCTCTCATCTTATAATATATACTACTCTTCGGCCTGGATGTTTAACAACTACCAGATCTTAGAGATCCAAAAGGCCATTAGGAATTTCTTATGGTCCGATGGCAGAGGATAAAGAAAACTTCATGCTGTTAAGTGGCAATGGTGCCATACGGACAACCTCCTTGGGGGGTTGGGCTTGAAAGATCTTAGAACTCAAGGGGTGGCTCTTGCCGCCAAGTGGATCTTCCACTCTATGGAGGGTGATTCTCCATGGAAAATCCTCATTAGAAACAACATTGAATTGGGTTTCCCTAAACATGCTAAAGCTTGGAAAGGCCTGCCCCTCTCTGATCTAATCATGGGAAACTTTCCCATTAAGGTCCATGGCTCTGCTGTCTTTTGTTCCATTTGGAAAGCTTGGGAACAAGTTAGAAAGTTTGTTTGTAATAAGGATTTCCATGATATTCAAACTCTGTATGGTGAAAGATCTATATGGTGGAATTTGCAGCTCTCTGGAAAGCCCTTAGCCCTCTCACAAGGCTGCTCTGCTAAACATTGGAATAAGAAAGGGATATCCCAATTGGTTGACTTATTTGAGCATAATCAACTTATACCCTGGAATGATCTTAAAGTTAAATTCAATATTCCTGACTCGCAAAAAAAAACCTACAATATGATTGTAAAAGCCACCAAAGATCTCCCTGTGACTTGCGATGTGGATTCCAATAGGGTCCTTCAGTGCAAATGGCCTGATGGTAGCATTTTTAGCAAACTTAAGGCGAAAAACATATATAATGTTATTAACCACAATGAATCCATTATTGATCATGTATTAATGCTCTATGGTATACCTCCATTGATAGCTACTCCTGGAAGAAACTCCTCAATCATCTTTGGAAAGGACCCATTGAACCAAAAATCAAATATTTTAGATGGTTGTTGCTGCTGAACAGACTCCCTGTCAGAAACTTGGAAGCTAAAACTGATTACTGTAACATCTGTAAGATGCCTGAAACTAGTAGGCATATTTTTTTCAATTGTACTTTTGCAAGAAGGATTTGGCAAATGTTTGATATATCTTATCCACTTGATTACACTATTATGAATATTGTGACTGGTCATATTTATGGGATTAAAAAGGATACTAATCTTTTTTGGTACATTCTATCTTCTAACATCTTGTGGCAGCTCTGGAAGTGCAGGAACGAGGAGAGGTATCAGGACAACCCCCGGTCCCTTACTGAGTTTTTCTGTAAACTCACATATTTTAAAATCCTTTCGCAGGTCAATATCATGATGCTGGTTGATAAGGACAAGCTTAGGAGGTTCCTGAAGATCGGTCACGCCACCTTCTTCGTCTATGAGATGAAGCATGGTTACGAGTGGAGGAGGAACATGGATGACATTAAAGATTTTGAGAAGACCCTGATCAAAATGAACCAAGAAGTCAGAAAGAACAAAAACACCAAAAAAGAGGAGCTAGCTATGCTGAGACAGATCCAGGAAAGAAAGAAGGTTGTTTGGATTGAAGGGGAAAAGGGGTGGACGACCTGGGTTGATGCCATTGATGGCATCCTACTATAATCTGTTTTGATACTGTTCCCTTTTTTTGTCATGTATATTCTGGTTACTATCTCTTGATTTCCTTCCGGGAGGCCCTGCCTCATACTCTTTTTTTGCTGCCTCTGTGAGGCCCGGACTCGTATTCGTATATTTGTAATTTTTTGAAATCCTTATTATTAATACAAAAAAAAAACTATTGCTTACAATTATTACAAACCACAACAAGGGCCACTTAGAAAAAATATTGTGCATATGGTTGATAATGACTCCACTCATTGGGTATTGCATGTAATTAGTGAAGTCTCAATTCTCACCATGAATAAAAAGGCATAAATTTATATAAACAATTCTTTATGTATTTAAAAATTGTATAAAATTACTATTCTATAATTTTTTTTTGTAAATTAAACTAACATATCTTTTATTTCTAATATATTAACTTATATATAATTTCCTATCGGCTAACCCTTGCACCTCTTTTTGATGCAAGCACTAGTATATTCATTTGTATCAAATCTATATAGAAATAGTTAAATTAGTCAAGTTATTTTCATTTGAACTAGATGCAAGTTTAGTAAGAGATTTTTTATTAATTTATACATCTTCATTGAACTTTTCACATTCTATTTTGTATGAGTTCTTTGTATACAAAATATATATTGCTTCTAAAAGGTATAATTTGTTTAATGTCAATCTCTCCTTTGGATAATAATAATGGATACATCTTTTATTCAATGGAGTGAAATCTTATCTATTTATTTTACTTCCATGAAAAATCTAAGGTATGCCTATATTTATATTAACTTCGAGTTGCATGCGTGAATTGAAGTTTTTGAATTGATAGATGCTATCATTATTTCCTCAACTTGTGTTAATTTTGCAAGCTCTAGTAGTTATGGATCAATATCCATATTGTTTAATGCTAAAAGTTGATGTTGTTTTTTCTCTTGTTCACATTTAATATACATATGGAGTTTAGGTGCTAAAAAGGCCTTCATTTCATGGTAGATTACTTGACAAATATAACACATTCTTGGTAAAGCATTTTTACCTTAGTTCATATCAAAATATCATTAGTAAAATTTTAAAAATCAATCTCAACATTTCTATTCTAATTAAGTGTAACTTATTCTCGTTTAATTTTTGTTCCTTGCCTTGGTCTTCGTCTTCTAGGTTGGGATGTTCTATTTTTGTGATCACTACTTTCTATACTATTTATAATATTAGCATTCATTGCATCTCACTAAATTAATCCAAGTAAATACCTCTTTGCATATTTATTCTTAATGTTTATTCCTTCTCTTGACATGATCATGCAAGATGCACCATGTTGTCATCTCATTTGTGTGTTGCCCCATTTCATCATCAAAATTTTCAATTGTCATAGCTACCCTACATTTTACACATATTTTTCTATCATTTGTTTCAAAGAATTATTTCTTCCTCTCTGTGTATCTATAATTTGTTCTCATTAGTCTCATATTTATAATCTAAACTCAATTAAGAAGATTTTGAATTATAAACAATTCTACCTCCTAAGTTCATTAGATTCATGCTCAATTCCGAATAGTTCAAACTAGTTAATTTAAAAATATATTTCCAACTATTAGTATTGAATTCATAATTTAAGGGTCACACTTTTGAGAGATCTAATAAGGTTTTTGCTTTGTTGCCTGAAGTCTCTTGGATTTTTAATTCTGTGCATCTTTTTTGAATCAATGTTTCAAACTTTTAACTGTGTGTATCTCTGCTCTAGCTTGCTATCCTAATGATGGATCATAGAGTATGATCCTAAATGTTGATTCAAAAAAAGTACATAGTTAAAAATCCAGAAGCCTTCAAGCAACATAATCATGGACTGTGGAAACTTAATCTCTATAGGTTTTGGCTTTGCTTGTTAGCCTCTTGATATCACACTACTTATTCTAAAGTAGGAGTTAGCCTTATTTTTTGTGTTTATTGTTGTGCCTTTTAGGTTGCGACACATATAGACATTTCTCGCCCCTTTAAATGGTTGAGCAACCTTCCATAACTCAAGAGACCTATCAATTTTGTTCCCAAGGTGGTTCCATAAGGTACATCTAGTGAAACATCACAATATATAGTTCTTCGCATTCCAAAATTTGATAGAGCATATCGTTGGTTAGACTTGGAGTTGAGATTTACCTTGATGTCATGCAAAACATCAATATA
>MU228420.1:543315-595096 GCA_018584345.1 Thuja plicata | reverse complement strand
ACAAAATCCCTATTTTGTTCACTCTTGTTTGTTCCCTCACCTAGAATACATATTTTGTTGCCCACGGCCAAAAATCTTTACATGTCTCTATTTGGGTTGTTTTTCCTAGTCTATCCTTGTTGTGCTATAATTCTTTGACACAAATAACCTCCACTTTAGGCTCTGTCATGTGTGTCAAACTAGACATTTTTTCTCACCTTGACCCAAACACAAGTTTTGTATAGAAATTGCTAATTTGAATGAGGAATTTCACACACTTCATAACAAGTGATATATCGTAATTTTTTAGCATTACAAAATTTTAATGTTACTTCTACACATTGTAAATCCAAAGATAAAATTTCAAACACAAGCATTTTGGATGAAATGGATGAAATCTTTTAAGTTTTCATCAATGTCAATAACCCAATAATAAACCTATGGAAAACTATTGAAATTTTTATCTCTTTAAGGTAAAATCCAAATATGAATTGAATGAATTTGAAAGAAACTAAAGACAAGACCAATTTTTTCTTTCTAAAAAAAATTATTATTGAAAAAGATGTGAACTCAACACCATCTAAGTAACCTAGAAGAGAACACACATCAATTCTTCTCCTGCACCAAACAAATTAATAAACGAGTGCAAAAATAAAAGGTGAGAAAAAGAAGAGAGAGGCGATGGCTGTGGTATAGAAGGAACGATGAAGGGACTGTGCAACTGAGGAGTTTCCATTTGGTAGGCCGCTTTGGAAGATGGCAGGATCAATGAAGAAGTCCAACCGATGGTGCAGAAGGTAAGTGCTCCCCTCTTGGCCCTAGGATACTAGTCGTTTTCCCTAATGCAGATATGGTGGTTTCTCTAAACAAAGATGAAACTAGGTTAAAGAATGTTACAATTTTCCTTGTTGCTTTCGATTGTGAGAGAATACCTGCTAGAAGGTTATTGGATAATTGGTTCAATACTGTCTCAGTAAAAAACTAGGATTTCAATCTACATTTTGTTAAATGATTAAAGAGAATTATTTTAGGTCTTCTTCAAAAGCCACTCCAAATAAGAAAAAAAGCAATTGCTGAGCAAATCTGGAACATTAGTAACTCTATATTCCAAGCAATTGCTTGGTCTCCAGAAATATTGAATGAAGAGGTCCTGACCCTCTCGTACCTGAGATGGATTACTATTAAAAACGTTCCCTCCCAGTTGTGGAGTTATTTGCTACAGTTACTTTCTCCGCTTGGCAATGTTATGAAGATGAAGAGAAAAAAAAGGCTATTGTCTTGCACATGGATGCAAGAGTGCTTGTTTCACTGTTCCCCAAGGTTGACAAAAGTCTTAATGTGCAATATTGAAGTCCTCGGAGATATGACTGCTTGATTTTGTTCAAGGAAGAAGGGCATGTAATAAGAAACTGCCTTATCATTAAATGAAACGTGGGAAACCCTAGGCTTCACGAGAGAATGCTAACTCAAGCCCTACAGAAGTAGCAACAAAAACCATAACTTGGAACCCAATAATGCAAACCCTAATGCAAATGACGGTAACAATGAAAATTAGAATAATGATACAAAATCCAATGACTTAAGAGATACAAATGCTCTCCCTAAAAATAACATCCCCCAAGTGAATCATATTTCTACGAATGATTGGAGTTTATTATCTCTATCTAAAGCTTCCCCGAGGCAAAAAAAAAAACACCGAGGAGATAGTCTTTAGATGAGATAAAGTAGAGGATTGCTAATGCAAGGAATGAGAATAGAAGAAAAAAGAACAAGACTATGGAATCACTAAGGGAGAAAAAGCCCTTACCTATTGAAGATAAAAAAAGAAAAGATATTAGTACAAATATGGTGAATAAAACATTTAATGATGTTGATGTAAGTGACCATAAGAACAAGATAAAAAATTAAAAAAAGACCAAAAATAAAAAACTTAAAGATATAATCGAATGTCAATCTCTCAATACAAAGCCCTTTTTATTTATTTTCTCCAAATCAACCTGGAGGCTTCTGCAACACACCTTGTATATTTGGTTTCATATTGGCTTATGCAAAGTTTGAAATATAATATTTATTATATAATTTAAAGTTGACATAATTCTAAAGTCACTTTATTAATTTAAGCTCCCCCATTGCTCCACAAATGACCTTTTCATTAATATAATGATATTCTGACACACAAGGTCCTTGTTTCATATGCCCATAATTTAAAACTTCTCATCCCAATTCCAACGAGCTATAACACTAAGGTGCCCATTAAATATAACACTAAGGTGCCCATTAAACAATTTCAATAGACATAACAACCTTAGTACACATAATTAAATTATAACCAATAATGCATCCGACTTTGCAAAAATGGCCTAACAACATTGGAAGCGAAATTTGATAGCATAGGAGTGATCCTGATGATGAAATATGATGAATGATCCCAACTGGGTGACTTACTAAAAATAGATGCTCCCTCCAAGAATCTTGGTGTCCAAACCAGAACTTGGAAATAACATCTAAAAGCGCCATATAACTCCTCTAAATCATATGAGCTCATTGGAATCATCCTTTGACTTACTATAAATAGAAAGTCACTCAAAACAGAGCCAAACCCCTCTGAACAACCTAGCTTTAGAATATATGGAGGGCTTGGAGAGATGAACACTCATAATTGTCCTTTGGAGAGCCAAATAACTCCACAACAGGGTCCTCTAATTGCTAGTATTAGCCTACACGGATCCAGTGATAGGCTAAATCCATTAACTCTGATGCAACTAAAAAATGGGGATAATACAACTTTATTATTATTCTTATTTATCTCATGGATGTACAATTGTAATGTATACTGTCAAACGAGAGAATGTTAGGATAGGTGAAATTAACCTTGCATTCCAATGTCATCCTCATGTGTTTCCACATTCTTTATAAAGTGTTCTAAAAGACATGAGAGATAAAATATTATTACGATGAATTGCAATTGCATTCCATAGAGATGGACACTTCTTGATGGTGGTTATAAAGCATTCTATGAGAATATCCCTTCCAGGCATCTACTTTTTGGGTAGGAACCACCCAAAATGGATGTTTGTGCATGTTGACATATGTCATTTGCATGCTACCCAAAGCTAAGCACCCATGTTTGCATGTTCTAGGATTGAGTTGTCAAAGCCGTCAAGGAGTTGCAAAGCACTTGAGTTGAACCAAATTTGATTGCTTGTGGGTTAGGTGCCCATGTGAAGGTCATGCGTTATTAATTTTTTTTACTAAGTTTATAGGTTGTCCACAAGGGGGCATATGGTTTTGGAGTTGGTATTTGTCTCTTATTTCGGGAGCCAACAATGGTTTTCTCACACCAACTCCTCTATAAATTGGTGCCTTGGGTTAGTCGAATGTAATAGCTTTTTGCAAGTTGAAGGAGTAACAAAATATTGTCAAATTGAAGACACGAAATGAGTGACGGAATTGCACCAAATTTGATTGCATGTGGGTTAGGTGCCCATGTGAAGGCCATGCGTCATTAGTTTTTTTTTACTAAGTTTATAGGTTGTCCACAAGGGGGCATATGGTTTTGGAGTTGGTATTTGCCTCTTGTTTCGGGAGCCAACAATGGTTTTATCACACCAACTCTTCTATAAATTGGTGCCTTGGGTTAGTCGAATGTAATAGCTTTTTGTAGGTTGAAGGAGTAAAAAAATATTGTCAAATTGAAGACACTAAATGAGTGACGAAAGTGATTATATTGTAATCTTGCTATTGAAGATCATGCATACTTGGCCTCTCTTCTTGGTGATTTTTTTTCCTTGAAGGATTTCTCCGTGGAAATCCTGTGTTCCAAGATGTTGTTGTGTTGCCTATTTGTGCTTCTTTGTTACTGCTACCTTATGGTGAAGTAATGTTCATTTGCATGATTTTTAATGTTCATCTAAGATATTTTTAATAAGCATGTTAAAGCCTTCATTTTTGACATGATAAAGAAGATGATTTTGATGATGGTTTTTTTCGTATTAAGGAAACTTAATTTTCAAACATTTAAAGAATCACAAATTTTCATTGGGTATAGTCTATTCCTTGGTTCTCTACTATTGTCTAGTTGATTAGTGGTAGAGACATGTCATCTATATTTTGTAGATCATATGTTAGATTGAACAAGTTCTCATCATTTGTTAGTTCATTAAGGATATCTTTTCCAATCCCTATATTTTTTATTTGCTTTAGTAAAAACATACAATATTATATTTCCTAACTTCAATATTATAATAGTAACTACCTAAATTTTTTCCATAGTTACCTTTCTTTTTTCTTATACTTAGGACTACCTTACCATTATGGTCATATCCAACACGTGTATTGTATGTCTTCAAATTATGGAAGAAGAGTTCTTCAGGAGCTTTGGCACATACTATATTGTGATGAGTACAATAGCCTAGCACAAAAGGTAACTGCACTTGTACCTTATGTTTCTATACATAAAATTATTCTAAATCTCCAAATCTTCCTTAGTAAACTCTAGCAATATCACCTTGTCACAACAAAATCTAGTGAGTATGAAAGATATCCTAAAAATCTTGATATTCTAATATAACTTCACTTGGGAAATTGGATAAACCAATTTTCCCATCTCGACGCAAACTATTTTGCTTCATCTGAAATCCATACTAAGTTCTCCCAAGAGAATTTATCGATGATGGGGTAAATGAATGCATCATTGACCCTTTTGTAGTGTTTTTGGACTATTTAAGTTCAAGTTGGTCATCCATCTCCTTCACCCAATTTTCCTTTTGTAACTATTCCCAAGAAGGTGGTTTGTATTTCTAGTAGATAAACAAGATAAGAAGTCATAAAGAACTTCTTGGTTGATTGGACATTACTTAGCTGATGGTGCAAGTTATCACTAGCCAACTATGCCTAGACAATATATACTACATATTTGAGGATCAAGTAAATATATTGATACGTCCATGTAGAAGGTTTTGGATTCTAGTTTTCCCGTAACTCTCTTTAATAAGGTGATGATGCTCTTGATTTCTCCTTAGAAAAATGCTCTGGTCAAATTCTTAGGAATCTTGGTCTTAGATTTTCATGTCATTTTTAACCAAGAATTGGTGCGATTTTTTACATGATGTTATTTATTTTATCAAAAAATTGGTAACCTACTTCTTCAAAGTCTTTAGAACTACCTTGAATGGTAGACAAAAAGCACAAGCCATACATTCAAGGTTGATATTTAATATGATATTCCAATTTGGGTCCCTAAATGGCCTTCTGTTTACATTATTGTGAGCAACACAAGACAAAATTAGCTATGTTCATTGGAGAGAGGTAGGGAATCCAACAATTTGAGCCAACATTGAGTTTCTTCTCCTATGGATAAATTAATATCTATTAGGTTTCATTTTTCTATTGATGTTTCTTTAAATTTAGAGGTAGAACAAATAGATGTTAAAATAACTTATGTTCATTAGGATTTTAATGAGGAAATATTTATGAAAGAACTTGAAAATTTATGGTAAAGGGATAGTAACACTTGGTTTATAGATTGAAGGGATGTTTGTATGGTTTAAAGTAATCGCCAAGAGTGTGGTATTAAACATTTAATCTTTTTGTATTGGATCGTGTCTTTATTAGAACCAAAGCTGATCATTGTGTTTATTTAAATTGGTTGACTGTTGATTACTATTAATTGACCTATAAGTTGATATTTTTATTTATTAGGAACGATAAAGGAATGAGTTGGGACCTTAAGGGTTAGTTGTCTCTTACATGTGATATGAAAGATTTAGGGGATATAAAGTACATTGTAGTTATGGAAATCAACAAAGATCAGATTAAGTAAAAAAAGTATATTAGCACTATTTTGTTGCATTTTTCCATCCATGATTGTAAACAAATTGTTGTTCCCTTTCTAGTTGGCACTAGGCTATCTTTATATCAATATCCTAAAATTTATGATGAAATAGATGAGATGTGTGCCATTCTATAGTTGTAGTTAACTCTTTGTATGTCATGCTTTGTACAAGACTTGATATTGGCCAAGAAAAGGGAACTCTTATAGGTTTATGACAAATCCTATTAAAGAACATTGTACTTATGTAAAAAGAGTTTTCAAATGTATGTGAGACTTCCAAATATTGAATTTTTATCATCATGGATATGATAAAATGAGAAATATGGTTGATTTGCAAGGTTTTATTGACTTAGATTAGATCAATGGCTTAGATTGTAGGAGGTGGCTATTCCTTTACTTTGTTTGGATGATTAGTGAATTGGGATGAAAAGATACCAAGCTACAATAATATTGTCTACTATAAAACTAGAGTATATTGATGCAACACATGCTTGTAAGGAGGTAGTGTGGTTTAAAATGTTGAGTTTGAAAGTATTGGCTTTTAGTGTAGATAGATTAGATGTGTTAGTTAAAGTGTCATTTGTTTGGCTAAAAGCTCAATATATCATGCACAAATAATATTGATGTATAAATCACTTTATTTAGGAAATGGTTGAAGATGTCTAAGTCATTTTACAAAAAAGTGGGCACCGTAGAGAATGTTGTCGATTCTCCCACTAAGCTAGTGAGCACAAAGAAGCTCAATTGATGCATGGAGGCCACAAGCTTTGTATATTTCTACAAATTGATTTAGCGTTGTGAGTTTTTAGTGTATTCATTTTATACTCTTGCAAGACATTTGACAAGTGGGAATATGTTAGGATAAGGTGTCTCAACCTTGCAATCCTAGTGTTCATGTAATCAATATTTTATATTTATTGTTATTTCATCTTTAGTGCCTTTTGTCTCAGAAAAATTGGCACCCCATTTTGGAGTGGCATGAATTTAGACTTTCAGTGGATTTTATCCTCACATGAGGATGTAGGCATCCCGTTTTTTTTTCATTTAGACATCTGCCAACATCTTGAAAGGTGTATATGAGCATCTTCACTAGTCTTCATAGAGGCTATATATGATATATTCTTATGACATGTCAGATTATATAAGAGAAAGTTTACATTGGGATATTGATCAGTCTTATGCCAGTGTTGGATAATTGTCATGGAGCATCTAATACATGGAAAAATATAGACAAATTAGATTCTCAGGTTTGGTTAGTCAAATATTCTATGTTATGACACTATGGCGTGTAAGAAATATGAAAAAAATAGTAATTTTAGGGATCTTAGACCAAGGGAGGTGTTGGGATTTGCGTCCAACTAGTTTGGGCACCATATCTCTCTTGGCTTTGTAAATGGTTTTCTAAAACATCTCATGGTTTCATTTTGTCTTTCTTTTATCAATTGGAGCTTGGTCTAAGAGGCTAGACAACTTGTTTTGTAGATTGTAGCAGTGATAAAGTGTTTCAAGAATTCAAAGGGAGGGAGGAGTTGTATTGGTATAACTTTTTGAAGGATTAATATAATAATTCTCTTTGGGCGAAAGTTTTTCTCTTGCAATAGTTTCTTCACATATATTATGTGTTATGGTTTGCATCCCTTTTATGTTTATTTCTATTTTTTTGTGATTTATAACTATTTATATACTTGGATGCTTTCACTTGTAAGTTGTATCCTATTTATATAAAAGATTCTCCAAGTGAAACACTCATGGTGAGAAGAATATACATGAATGACATCCATGATTTGCATACAATTTATATTTGTATTTCCATGTAAGCTTCTTAATTTACATTGGCATGCATACTCATGGTAGATCACATGCAAGTCAAATTAGAGGCAAAATGAAATGGGCACCCATATCCTTGTTTTAGGCTCTTTCAACAACTAGGTTGTTTTATATGCACCAACTAGTGTGTAAGATGGAGTATTTCACATGGAAGTTGGTAAAAAATATTATTTAATTTTTAATAAAATGTTATTTAATTTTTAATCCCATCATCACCCATCCCCAAGAGTTGTCCAATTCCCATATTTATCATTTGCGACCTTGGTTGAATATTACGAGTGCAAAACTGATCCAAATCATTTTCATGCATATGAATCTTGACCTTGAGCTCTTGAATTCAAAATTGGGTCCCATTCCCTCCATTTCTACAAGTTATTATGACATGTTTCAAATTGCACACCTAGGTGGTGTATTTTAGGACTAACCTTAATTAAAAAAGAATCATCTAACATCTTGTGTATGAAGAGGAAAACTAGGCGAATGAGCTTAAATAATATTTAATTTTCATTGTTTGCTTAGGAGATCATCCTAGGAGCATATTATACGTTTTCTTGATATCCTTGGCCTTAGAGAGATACAACTGTTGTTCTAGATTTGATTGTGTGCAATACTTTGATGCAAAAATATTGCACACAATCAGATCCAGAAAAAAGTTGCATCTCTCTAAATGATGAATTGTGGAGATCTCTTCACGTTAATTGTCGGCCTTGTTCCTCATTACTGAATTGGTCCATTCAAGGATTTGATTGAAGAGAACACAGCCTGTGGGATTTACAAGACTCCTTAAAGGTGTTTCTAAACATTGTTTATTCCTTATTAAATTCAAAGCACATTGATAGAAGTGAACAACTTTCAAGTATTATAATTTAGCCACATTAGATCCATGAGTTACAAGTTCAATTTTGTGTAGTTTCAAGTAAGCACTTGTGGAAGTGAAGTAGAGAGCTCCATAGTCAAAATTTTAAGTCAGCAACAATCATGTTGTAGGACCTTATTTTTAGATATCTCGGTGAGTAAATTTCTATTATTTGTAGATGTTTAATCTCTATTGAACCTATAGTTAAATACCTCATAGTTAATAATTTATTTATTTTTTAATTATATCCTTATATTAATTATATGATATCAATTCCAACTCACTTATCTAGATAAATTTAATTGAATATATATTTATATAATTTACTTGAATATTTATGTAAGTGGCAATTTATTTTTCATTACAACCATAAACTACATCTTTAGATTCCAAATCATTGGGATGTGAGAAGAGGAAGAGGTTGAACATAGAAAAGTAAATGCGGGAGGGAAGAGGATAAAAAAATATATTACATTTGGTGTTAAATATATATTTTGAAATTTGTTGTACTAAATTGATGTTTTGATTTTTTTCTTTTACTTTCATCCTCAAATTTTGTTTCAACTGGATGTCATTGTATGTGGTACCATCCTCTTAAGCATGGTCCCTTCCTTCAAATTTAAAACTATCATGTTTGGTTGCATTCCTATTTGATATAAATTTGCAACCAATATCCATAGTAAAATGTTCTACTTGGGATTGAGTGATAGCATGGAGACCATCAGGGACTTGATGTTCTAGGACATTGAAGTGTAACTTCTGCCTTGTGTCGTGATCAAGCCCCATAATTAGATTTCAGAAGTTGGATGTCAGACCTTGGAACAACTAGATTTTGAACAAGATTAGATTAGCCTTAATAATGAAAATGATTTGATGACCAAAGTAGTATATGTTAGAATCTTTGTGAACATAGCTAAGGTATGGTAATTGAGATTTGTGTCTTTCTTAGGAATGTGGCTACTATTGAGCTTATTTGGCTTCTACAATGGTTGTATGTGAAGTTGTTGCTGCTTCTTTCGTCACCTTCAACTAATTCTTTCATTTATATTAACATAATTTAAAAAAAAATCATTTAAGACCATCTGAATGTGGAAAGGGGAAGGACAAAGATAAACATGAGTTTGGAAATTAAAAAAATCATAATTCAACTATTATGGATGAAATTGTAGCATCCATTCAACTCAAATATGTAGATGTGTAAAGGGGAAGAACAACGATAAACATAAGTTTGGAAACAGAAAAAACATAATTCAACTATTGTGGACAAAATTGTAGCATCCATTGAACTCACGTGATTTGTGTTTTGCTATTATCTTTCAAGAGTTGTTATGGTTTAGCTGGTCATTTTAGTCCTTTCTAGTTATCTGTGGATAATGTTAGGATGTATAAGTTAGTTATTATATGTTATTCTCATGCTGTCCATAGTCTTGTTCACCTCTTTTCCTATGTGGTCCTCTCTTTGGACTGACATTACTTTTCATCGTAATTCTTTGGCTTTGATCAATAAAATAACCACAATTCAATTATTGTGGACAAAATTGTAACATTCATTCAACTCAAGTGACTGATAAAATGGATTCTAATAATTCAGTGTTAGTTAAGAGTTGATTGTAAAATTGTGATGAAAATGTACACAAAAAGTTATAACCAGCTAAACTAAATGGTTTCCCTAAACAAGGGCCAGAATAAATGAGTTTGCACCTTTTGTCTCTACAAACATGTTCACATCACATGGAAAACATGTGAAAATAGTTGCCTCCGTGAAACTTTGTTTTGTTTGTAGTCTCACATTATTTAAGAAGGGAATATGTGGAAAACACCCTTGTAGTCATCACAAAGGTAAAGGGTTACAAGAATCTTTATTAAGGCGGGTATCAATTCCCTAATCAGATATAACGTGCAATCATTATATACTTGTAATGTTTAGCATTATGACTCCATTTATTCCTACTAATTTTGTCATTTAATTAAGAAAACGATCTTTTCAATCATTTCAAATCCGTAAGGTCTGTTAGAGTTTGAGTGACAAATTCAGGTTTTCTTCTTGGCTATGTTCTTTTAATATCAGATTATAATTGGATTTAAGGGTTTCCAGTCCGTTTCTTCAATTCTACTATCGAAATTACTAACAAGCAACTTTGTACAAAAGATATTCTTGAGATGAAGAATGCAGACTAATCCAAAGGGTTGTGAATAATGTGAAATGTCATATTCATTCCACAGTGAACCAGGTTAGAATACCTCAATTATAGCAGAGATGTAACTAGGTTAACTATCCAGTTTCAGTGACTCCTATTTTACAAAAATCAAGGAAAAGGTATATACATTTAGGTCTCTAATAATAATAGAGATTCATCATTTATCACATCCATATTTGCATTCCATCTAGTCAATATTTATAAATTTTAAGAACATGGCCCAAGTGCACACCTCATTTGTTAAAGGCACATTGGTTCTCTGCAATACTTTGTTTCAGTTAGGACAAATGTTTCTGTGTCTGTTATGTTTTTCTATTATTTTCCATCTACATAAATGGTTCCATTTGGAAATTGGCCATTGCATTCTAATGCAGCAGGATTTCTACTAATGGTGTGCAACAATTGCATCTTTATAAAACAAAGTTGTGACAATGAATAAGCCGTTTAAGTAAAAAGCCATCTCAACATAACAAAGCACAACAGAAACATGGAAAATCTTGGAATCGTTTAGATTAGACTTCTGAACCAAAAGAAAGCAAGGAGCTAGTGTTTTATGATGCATTAATAAATAATACATTGTTTATCAGTCCCTGTATGCCTATAATGGTTTGCAAGGCCAAAATATAATCCAACTCAGGTATTGGAAGGACCAATTTGATACAATCTATCTGGGAAACATAGTTATTAGTAATTAGTAAATTACGTTACTATTATTCACACAACACTTAACAAACCACTAAATCTACAAGTAATTCCATATAGTTTACATTTCAATTATACTAGCTATTCAGATGCGATCTAAAATTGATGTTTGCCAGACATCCTGCACTTTGAGAAGCAAAGCTCTTGTTCGCATTTGGCAATTGCAGTCGATTTTGCAGCTTGCAATGTGGTTGCACCAAATAGCATTGTCATCTTATATGCTTCCATCAGCTTATTTCTGTCATGTGTCTCTTAGGTTGTTTAGGATGAACCATCTGCAGACAACAAATACTAATTTCCGAATAAAAGTGTACTCATTTCCCTATCTCATATTTTATGCATTGTTTCTACTTTGCATTTTTATTACCTAAAAGTAACAAGTAACTCTACAATAACTGTCTTCCATATACACCTACACCTAAATGTTTCTATCTGAAAGAAGCCCCTCGGTAAGTGCTCTAATGGTGTACAATACAGAATTATTAACAATCTTATTCCTTCTTAAGGAAAGCACTACTTCTCCATGTGGTTTTGTATTCTCCATCCACTCCACATAACATGCAGAAAACACTGCGAGAAAAAACAAAACTGTAAGTAGATATAAATTGACACATGACAGGAATGAATGAATAGAGCTGTGCCAATATGGATGTGTTAGTAACAAAACCTAAATGGTAATTCCAGTTCTTATCATCAGACTGTGGCATGAAAATAAAATGCATTTAGGACTTGGAAATATGTAAACAAATATGTTGTGTGCAAAACAAATCATTGGAGAAAATACTACCCATAGCAATACTAGAAAATGTCATGATACCAATTGCCTTCCTATAAATCTCGAGCAAAGAAGAAATGGAATATTCTAAACACACTTTCTATAAGAGCAATAAAATAATGGCGTTGAAACTTTAACATATGAAACAACATACTTATTGCCAAAGACACGTGATTTCATGAAGTTTAAAGTTAAAACAGATTATCATATAACTGCTACAGTCTTTCAAGCATAGATTCCAGAAAAAATATTGTGGATGGTATCAGATTGAAAATTAAATCAGCATCTTCAAAATGGAACCCAGAAAAAAGTTGATGCACTAAGAATTATAGTACAGATAAGAAACATTGTGGCAATCATTGAGAAGAATTAATAAAGTATGTATTGAAAATAACACTTTTGTGGAAGATATAACCTTAAAGAGCACAGATACTTGCAACTGCCAAAGGAAAAAATCTATAGTGTGTGATGTAATTCTGAGCAGTGAATTACCACTTACTAAAACACTGGCATGTGACGCCAAGACTCATGGGCGTTGCTTATCACAAACTAGAAATATGTCAAGTCTAATGATGTAACATGGCGCTGAACAAGTCCTCATTCATTTTTCCAATGTACATAAAGATTTGTCCATGCATTGAGAGATATATGACATGTTCTTCCATCCAAGGTCCTTTCTCTTTGGAACCTCAGGCAGCATATACATGGTTTGAAAAATCTAGACCTGAAATGAGCAGGAGAAAAAATAGATAAAACCACCTAAATTCAATAATGAAAATTGATAATGTTCTAGCAGAGGGCAGACAACCAAAGCCTCTCTCAAAGGCTCTAACCCAGATAATTCAGACTTAGCTTCTATTTATTACAAATTCTGATCACTCCTCAAACTCCAATTTGGTAAGGTAAGTTTAGGGCGCTATATAATGAAAAAATAGATCAATCTTTCAAGCTGGAACCAGGGGATATTGCCAACAATGAAGCTGAACCTGTAACTCATCTGGAAGGACCTGAATAGAAGATGCCTACAATTAAGGATCCAAGTCACGATTAATTTTCTTCTAGTAACTGACTCTATCTTGAATAGGTTAGCAAGAAACAGTTTCTCAAAAAATTATGTTTTCATGATTAATTGTCTTTCCCAAAACTCCAACTGCAAATTTATAAAACAAAAGACTGGAAAGAGTTTCCAAAAACCATTTATACCCACTGAAAAGTCAGAGGCTAAAAATGTCTAAATTTTATACGGCAAAAAAATAAGAGACAAAAATCAGAAAATCTGCACTTTTTTATTACTTCAACAAACTGATTTGCATTTTTTTATTACTTCAACAAACTGGCCTCTGTAATTTAAACTCTTCTTGTACATGTCTGATCCACAACTGTTCTACATCTGTTTGTACAAGCTGCATAGCAAAAGCAACTGTTTAGGCTTATCTTAGGATGCATTTTTCATGTCTGGATTGAATCGAGAAACAGATCGTTGGCAAGCTGTTACTCATATTACAAAAATTAGTGCAACTATGATATACGAGGCCAACTTGAATTGAGTTCAGGAAAACCTGATGTTAATAATAAAATGAAGAGATTTTTCAAATTTGCGAAGCGAGGGAAGTAGTGTTGGATCCAGTCTAAATGCATGAGAGGCAGATTAGTAGCACACAGTGAAAGAAAGGACACGTAGGATGGTAATCAGGAGGAGAAGAGGGGAAAGGAACAAGACTAAGTGCTTGGGAGAAGAGGAAGGATGTCTCTGTTCTGGTCTTTGGGATGAGAGAGGAAGATTTCCTTTCCTTGTTTGTTGCAAAAAAAAAAATGAAATTCGGCAACACCAAAGTGTGAATATTAATGAATAAGAACGAACATGTCAAAATTGAGGGCTGAGAGACTGATGGACTCTAGTAGCATTTGCTACCCTACAGCTAGGTCTGTCCTTATGACAACTGATCTTTCATCTGTGTTTCTTACAGAAATCAAGTACTTGCTAGAGGTTAGTGCACCAAGGAGGAAGTAAAAAATCAAAATAAATAAAGATGACACAAGAGGCCATGAAAATGGGACATGTTTACTTTTCTGTCTGAACAGTTTGGCTTATTTTTGGTTCCAGCCCTTATGTTTTTAAGAATCTGTGTTAGCCTTGTTGGACTATTTTGAAATATCCATGTGTTAAAGTAATATTCAAAGGTGAACCATTAGACAAGTCCCTAGTTAGGTTTATAATTAAACATAGCATAAAAAAATAATAGCTACCTTAATAGTGATAGACCTATAATAAATTCTATCAATTTTATCATTCTGTGTGTGTACATACGTATTTATCTATCTATATGTGTTGTATATAAGAACACAACCATACACCATAAGTAAAATAATTGTCATAAGGAATGAGTGACTCATTTGAAAACAATATATATATAAAAAACCTTTTTAAGCTGCACGCTGAAAAGTAAAGAATTTATGGTTTGGTTTGTAATTAACCTTATTTACATGCACTGCAGCACATTTCCTGCATTGCTTATCTCACTTATTTCCACTATCGTATTTGACATGTTAGTAATCAGAACCTGACCTACCTTGAACTAAATCGTTTGTTTCCCAAAGGAGTTAGAAGAAAACAAAGTTGGGAGTATTATAGAAGTATTAGGCCAAATGAGATGCAAACTAAGTTACCCCACATTTCGGGGACCGGGTAGAGCGGGGACGGGGGAATGCATTTCAGGGCCGGAGACGGGAGGGAGCTGTTTTTTAGTGGACAGCACAGGACGGCTATTAAAATATACAAAATTTCAAATATTCATACAAGGCATGCACGATGACAAAGAGACTATGTAAACACAAAGGGGCAATGTATTTTCTATATTTAAAATATAGAAATCAAATATCCAAATTTTTCCTTTTGTTAAAATGTGAAAGCCCTGTCCTGCCGCGTCCCCGTGTCCTCAAGATGTTTCAGGGACAGGGATGGCCATATTTTGATGAGGGACACGTCCCCAAGTCAGAGGATACAAATGAATATCTTAATCTAAGGATGAAGGTGTATAGAAGACATCTGACTGACTCGGACAAGGCCAAACAAAAAATGAAAAACACTGAATATTTACTTTCCTGTCCGACTTATTAACCACATACAAGAAAATAGTTCCAATCCCTAGATATTCTAAAAACTATATATGATAATGTGTTGGTTTCTGTTAAGTAAAATTATCTCTTCTGATTTTGTAAAAAAATCCAGTAGAGCTCATGAAACATTGAGCTACTTTCAAGAGTAGGTGAATTATATTTCCTAGACTTTGGCACTAATCATGAAATCACATCAGATGCAATTTTTTATTATCTAAAGTCTGATCATGATCCATTCTATAAGAACACCGCTCCCCAAAGCTTGGATTTACGGAAATCAACAAAAAATGAATACTCACAGGTAATCGGCATGTAGCTTCTAGCTGTGGTTTGCTGCTTGCAAGTGAGGTAGAAAACTGCTATTTATTTTCTTTGGAGATTTGGTTTGAGCTTGGGGATCTTTTCCCATTAACAGTACCATTTGGTGTCATAAGTGGTAGACAGCACTTCATCATCTGCTTCTCATCCAGATCATGTTCATTAGTTCCCTCACTATTTACATCTTTTACAGTATCAGGGTACCCCCCTGAACCCTTTGAACCTTCATATTTTACTACAGTTGCTCCAATGCCATCATCCTTAGATCCATGATTCAGTTGTGGCTCTTTAGATCTAACAAGATCCATGCCTGCAATATTATCTTCACTTGATAGTGTTTCCATAAATAACTCTTTCAATTTCTTTTTCTTCTCAACAGGCATCTTTCTATCTTTGTTCTCATCAGGGATGATTCCATCTTTGTTTTCAACAGGGACAATTCTATCTTCTTTCTCAGAAGAGACCATTCTATAGTCATTCTCAACAGGGACCATTCTATCTTTATTTTCAAGAGAAACCATTCTATTCTCATTCTCAACAGGGATTATTTTATCTTTATTCTCAAGAGAGACCATTCCATCGTCATTCTCAACAGGCACTCTTCTATCTTTGTTTTCAACTGTTATCATTCTATCTTTGAGAGATGCAATACTGGGACGAGGTGTCCCTTGGACACTATTTGGAAGGCTCATGGTGTTGCCTGCTGAAGGCAAAAAATCTGCATGTGACAAAATAAAGAATCAAATAAACAATGAATTAATGTCATCATTTTCACCTGATAAATTCAAGAGACAGAAATTAATGGCATAAATGTCACAAAACTATTTTTTCAATATGTCTAAATGAAATATAAATATCACTCAATATTAATAAGGACCGCATTCATAAAATATTCAAGTGAATAAATCTTCCACATCAAACAAGGACCATAGCAATAAACCCCATCTTACCTCCATTGATGCTAAAAAAGTCTTCGTCACAGTCAGATTCCCAGACTCCTACAGAATCAAAATATGCCTCATCCTTGCTTCCTATTGTTCATGAAAACCAATATTGCAGAATCAGTGGTATTGTTTAAACATGTCAATGAATTTTCCTGTTTGTAGATTATTCACAGGAGAAGTGCAGGAAGTAGAGAGAGAATGCTATAGAATGATTTAAACTAGCTTTATAAATGCATTTCACCCTAATTTAATCCCTAAATAATGAAGATAAAATGTAAAGCCCGTGATATATATATATATATGTGTGTGTGTGTGTGTGTGTGTGTGAAAGTGATTAAATTCAAAAGAATCCCATGACTACAAATGTTCTCTAAAAAGTAAAAATTGTAGCCTGTTAACTGTAAGTGCTGATCCTGACCATATCAAGCTATAGGGGTGTGTTTGTTTAACTATTCACATTTTTTGCAGAAACTATTAGAATTTCCACTTTGGGATCTTAGGACTGTGCTTTTTACCTCTCAACTAAGATTCTATGGAACCTCGGTCCTCTAGCAGATTGAGGGATTTTTTTTCTGTTTTTATTTTTCAATCTGTATAGATAAAAGAAAAAATATTCTTATTAGATTTATGATCTATAGATGGAATGGGATAAAGGTCATGTTTGCTAATGGCAATTATGAATTGTAAATTATATTCATCAAAGAAGCTAAGATCTGAGGATTCCTATCTATTTATTTCCAAATTTTCAGGGTCAACCATTTGGGTGTAAGGCACTAGAGACTAGCCATGAAATTCTCTCGTGCTAACACTGGACACAAGCTAAAAGACTTAGAAAACAAAGAAATCAGTGCCAGGATAGATTGCATTAAGATTGAGACCCCACAGCTTTACATGAACAATCTACTTATGGCAAAGTAGCCAGATACACTTCTACTCCTCCCTAGGCAAACATATCCCCGTATCCATATCAGATATTGATACGATACGGCATGGATACACGTCGGATACTGTACCCACACCTACTAAAAAATCCTTGATTTTCCACCCATGTCAGATACTATGTGATTTGATTTTTCTAAAATTTGACGTAAATCTTCGTAAACTTAATTTAAAAAAATCTTCAATCATGCAATTTTTATTTTATTTTTTGTTTGGTATAAACAAAATCTGCACCAAATGAAATGTTTTCCTATTCCAGTGACCCATTTTTTTGGGCTATCTTCCAATGCAACTCTACTATATTTTGCATATTGTAAATTGTTAAACCAATATTGCAGAATCAGTGGTATTGTCTTCTTACCTTGGAAAGTTATGATGAGCATCTGGGAAGGAATTCTCCTTCGTGTCTTAGAGAAATATTGTACATTATCCTATGGATCTGGTTATGCAACACATATAGGATTGTATCATCTGTGTTAACAAGCTAAGAAACCTCTTACCCACCTTTAATAAGCCCGATGAGACTCTTAAGTTCTTAACTAACTAAATTGTTATTATTGTGCATATGCGAGTGAGAACAACGAAAAAAAATCTAGAAAGGAGCATTTGCATGGATCAAGGCATGTTCTAAATTGGAAAATAAAAGCAATACATCAATTTCCTAAGATCATGACATGAGTGGTTTCTTGAGGAAACAAAACTTCCAAGTTGAATGCTTTTATTCTTGAAATTCTGCCCCGGCTAAATAGCACGGATTTTGATGGGCAGAGGCTAAGAAGGCAGGAAACTGGGGCACGCCTTTTGTTTGAAAAAAAGAATGATTAAAACTGCCAAAATGGATGTAGGAGTAACCAACAAAAAGTAATAAGCAAATAATTTGCAGATTGGATAGAATTATGACCTCAATTGAACAAATAAGAACAGTGATAGACACTAGAGTCTTGCACTCACTTCCTTGCTAAATTATGTACTTTCCAGCTACACTCTTAAGTTTTAATCCTCTCTGGTTGCAGCCAGAGTCAAGGAAGGAATCAGATGATACAAAAGTAGTGGAAGAAAACATTTGTAATGTACAAGAAGCACGTATAGAGGAAACTTCAATAAACCAAAGACATGAAGTTCAAACATATGTGTGCACCTACGATTGCAATTGACTACAATTTCCTAAGCTCGGAGTTCAAAATTCCATGACATTTATGGGAAGGTAATTAGGTAGTTTTATTTTTGGGTGAATGAGATTGAATATGACGTACTGAAAAACTGTGAAAAGTAGAAAAAAGACCCAAGTTGAGACGTTTTGTATGGAAATGAATAGTACAACTACAACTCACAAAACTCAAAATGTTGAGGAAAACGAATATTCCGAGAGAACTGTTTATGCACGTTGTGGATATATTACATTTCTGTTATCATGCTATTATTTTCAAGGTTCAGACTTAGTGTATCTTGGCTAGAGATACTTTTTAGCGAGAAATACAATTTTTATGATAAGTGATTTTCATTGCATTTGAATGGTATAATTCAACATATAAGTCAAACTAGCTGTTTGTAGCCAATCAAGGACAAACATAAGTTCATATAAAAATTTGATGCATGGAAAGCCTGTAAGAGTATACTTGAGGGTACTACCAGCAGCCGTTAATAGTAGAGAGTACCATGACATTTTTCTGCCGTGGAACAGGGAGTTCCCAACTGATACTCAGAAAGCTGTACAAATCAGTTTGACGTGTCCATTATAAATTATACAATTATAAATAGAAGGCAAATCCTTCTTGATGATCAAGTAAATAAGTTATTGTTTTATTTATAACTTATAAGCCTAGGGAGAAATTCTATGTCACTCCTTTCCATTTTCTACTATAGCCATCAGGAGTAATAGAAGTCAAACTGTGCTTTTGGAAGGCTCATGTGCCTTGTATAGGAACAAAGCAAGTGCATGTTCTCTAAGACTAATTTATCATTTTAAAACTTTGAGGCCTTATAAACTCTGATTTTGCATCCTCATATGGTACTATTTTCAGTCATATGGCACATCCTATCTAGAAGGACAAATACTCTTGCAATTATTCTCTTGTTAGCAAGAGCTTCGGGGAAAAACTGTATATGTTTCATTACATCAACATTTTGGATCACATCACATGATCCATCATCAGGACAAAAGAAAATGATAATAGTATTACCAAAATATCACAAACAGAGAGCCAAGAAATGCCAGAGACAACGCAAAAATTGGTGGAGAATGATGGGGGTGGCAAGAGCCAAGAGATGCCATGGAAAGAAACCAAGGGTGAAAGATCAGGTTGAGAATCTTATTATCATTTGCTTTTATCTTAGTGATGGATTGCAAAGTGTGATCTGAAACATTGATGTAAAAGAACCACACACAATTTCTAAGAGAAGCTCTTACTATCTTTTCAATATACTTATAAAACCTCATGTTCACTATTTTTTTTGTTTATTTTTTACTTTTGTATTTTTATATTCTGTGTTTATATATCTTTTTTCTTAAACAACTTTCATTAACACAATATTGCATCTAGAAGAAAGATAGGATGATTTGAAGTATTTCAAATATTAAAAAAGATGGAAGAAAATACGCAGCAAATAATGGAATCCAGCCAGTGCCATGATTTGCTTCTAAGAATAGGTTTGAACTTTAAAACCCTAATTGTAAATGGGCACATAACACCCACCACCAAAGTACAATGATGCCAAGATAAAATTTACGCATGCAGAGTGGTTGTTAGTAGGGATATGAATCTGGATTAAGTTTGACAATTTCTAGTGTTTGTAATGCATATATAGAAGTACTGAAAAAGCCACAGTAAGGCCTGTAAGATAATAACATTATAGAAGTGGAGAGAGAGAGTAAATGTTTGAGCCTTGAGGCAGAGTTAGAGGCCATGTTAGAAAACAGGACCGGATTGATAAATTACTGGATAGGGTGATATATTAGAACTGCAAGTTCTTCAAACTCAGTCGATGACATGAGAAATTACTGGATGAAGATGGCCTTCTTGCACTTCAAGATGCCGGGATTATGGATAAACAGGTTATAAGCCCATCAATAGTGAGGATAAGGACTACTTTTAAAGCTGTTTGAATTTAATACTGGGCTACATTAAATCAAACGACCACATACAAGCTGAGGATAAAGTTCATTATAGATACCTTTCAAGCTGATTAGTATGAAATGTAAAGCTAGGGTGAAGCTGACCGGTATCAAGATTGATTTACTACCTATCATAAATTGCAGATGCTGTAGTTAAGGTCAGGACAAAATGTAGCACTTGGAAAGTCTGCCTTAACTTAATGTACTACTTCTTAATCAGTGACACAGAAGCCCAATAAGATCTAGAAAGTAGCTGAATGGTGAGACTAATGTTCCGCTTACATTATGTATTATTGGGGCTACTTTGGTGCCTACTGAAGTTATTGATAATATAGATTGGATTTCAGCTTGTTCTTTGCTTTGACCCTCGGCAAAGACAAATGATTTGCACTATGGCGGAATGATTTGTTTCTCTCTGACAGGAACAAACTACCTTTAAGTAGAAATACTGTTGAAATCTGTATGGTAGAAAGTACAGAATGTCCAAGGTGTGGTGAGATATAGACGGTTGAGATTTTGTCTAGTTTACCAGTGAAAATCTGGTTCCTAAATCATGATATAATGCCATATCAAAATTCTTTGATGGTAGCTTGAGCTTCTGTTGCTTGTACACTGTATTACATATTTCTTGAACTTGAAACTAATTTTAATATTAAAAATGGAAAATCAGAATCCTAGAAATTGGTTTTAATTGTAAGGGAAAAAAACGCCAGTAGAAACTCTGAAAGGAGTTGCTTTCTTTCAAGTTTAATGATTGGCCAATTGATCTTCTGTTCAACATGTGTTTCTTAAAGGTTGAATAATCATAATGGGGAGCTTATGTCAGACGTGTTGAAATTGCAACATCTAAAATACTAAATGAATAAGGGTTAAACTCTAGCATAGCTCATCTACCGGCAATCAACACTATATCCTAGTTCAGCAAGACAGAAAATTAAGATGAAAATACAATTTTCAATTATTTAATAAAGTAGAAGTGAAATGCAAAGAAATATATCTCTATCTCATAAACAATTATCCATGTCAATCTGAAGATACAAATGCCGTAATAGTGGAAAATTTCAAAATAAGCACAATTTACAAATTTCACAAAGACAATGAAGGAAACATGTGCATTACCGTAAGATTCTGATTGAGTACGAGCCCTTTGAACCTCAGTGACATTGAAATTGACACTTGCAAATTCAGGTTTGCCATTCGTAGTTGTAGACATTTCTGAACCCAGGTGCACAAGATTATTTATGGTGGTTTCTGCTGAAGAATACCTGAATCCATTGATTTGTTCTTTGTTTATGGTGCTATGAGGGGCACCTGGAACGGGAGAAACTGTTTTTCCCCACCCTTTTCTTGATTTTGAAGATTGATTTTTATCCTTTATTTTTTGTTTCCTTTTGTGAGGTGAAACACAGTTTCCCATCCCGTGTAAACTTTTATTGTTTTTAGAGTACAAAAAACGAAGCTAATGGAAATACCAAAAACAACTAATTTTCTCCAATAAACTTGCCAAGGTCACTGACTGAAGCATGTTTTCCAATCAAAACTACGCTTTGCCCAATACCTGCATTTCATGAGATAATTATGTTCAGATACTGCAAATTTAACAATGCCTTAACTTGCAGCTAAATGAAACCTAGTTCATTGATTCTATAAAATCAAATCCTTAATTGTAAAGACACCAAAAGGCACAAGAACTATGATACTTAGAGCCTCAGCGTTCTACCTTTTCTTGCCAATAATAACAGGAAAACATTTGTAAAATTCAACCCATAATTGAAGCATAACATACTAAGAAAGCGAATTGAGATCCACCAATGATTCTCAAATAAGAGTTATATATCCTATATGATGGGAACATTTCATAACCAAGCTGTAAGATGCATATATTTTAGCTCAAGAGTAAATTTGTCGATGAGAATAATTATTTAATCAAGCATAACAATTGATAGGTAATAAAAAGCCTAAAATACGAGAGGAATACTGGAATTAGCTAAACTAGCAATGGTAAATCAAGCATAATTTGCTTACTTACTCAATCTCATCCACAATCTAATGAACGAAACACAATGTATTCCGGAATGTTAGAAACTTCCAATCATGAAGTATCAGGAAAAATCAAATCCTGTATAAAAGGAAAACGCAAGTGCCTCTTTTACTGCTGTTGTGTTTTAGAACTAGTGCAGCATAACAATTAAAAAAGAAAAATAACATTGCATTAGCATATTTTATAACTGATCCACAATGAAGATTTGTAACCTGTAACCGAATAATGGTTTTCTTATAGTTTGTGTATCACTTATATACGGTACCCAAGAGGCAGCTGTCGGAAAGGGCCAATAATATTTCACTGGAATCATTGAAGTCTTTGATGGTTTCGCACGAAGGCTATTTACAGTGCGCATAGAGAGTTTGGTGCTAAAAATTCCCAGGAAACGCAAAGAAGACCATAAAATTTTGATCATTAATGACATTCAAGGATCATATTTGGGTTTGTAATTGTATACATGTGAAAATGCGGCCAACTAAGAATTGTCGTTACTTAACTGAGTGTTTTTCGACAAGTCCAAAAATATTGACATGTAAACAATACAGGGTTCAAAGTTCAAACACAATGCAAATTTAAATCAAGAAAAAATAAAAAATTTAAATGTCAGATAATTTCAGAAAAAAGCCAAAAAGTTAAAAACTGAAGTAGCATGCTCTGGAACGTATGCGTCACGAGAAGTAGCAGAAACCCTCAGAAGTCATTAACATTCTTTCCAGAACAAGATAGAGTAATTACTATGCTTCATTAATATCCAATAGCAAGTATGTTAGAGGCACATGGTAGCACAACGCTCCAGTACCAAAGAGCTGTTCTAAAGCTTACGAAGACCTAAAAGCCCTGTCTTTCCAGAAGAAATGGTGTCGAGACGTTTCCAGCAAAGGGCTCATGAATACGTTTCGACCTCGACCGTGGACAAGTTCTCGAGCAGGGGGTAACGAGTCACGGAAGAAATCAGAAGCTTCAGCTGAGCTTTAAAAAATATCTATAGGGAACTACAAGAAACTACAATTGTATCAAAAGCTGTCACAAAGTTTACAAAATATTTCTGATCAGTGAAGATCAAAAATTTCACCACGCTATAGGTACTCACTTTCACACTCAGAGGAAATTTGGAAACGCTTAAGCTTTTTTCGTACCAGAATCGTTGCAGTATGGCCTAGGCACTAATTGGACAGCTCACTGACCGGAAGAACAGACACATTGATCTGCTGCAGTAGCAACGTCACAATAACCCTGAAAAGATTTAAGCTTTTCATTTGCATTATGAAGAAAGGAAATAATGAAATCGATCCAGAATCGTTCAGCTGGCAATATCTCTGCACTAAAAGTCTAAAAATAATGAAATTTACATGATCGTATGAAGAAAGCTAAATTGTAAAATCGTTCCAGAATCGTTCAGCTGGCAATATATCTGCAATAAAAATCTATAAAAAACAATGAAATTTACATGATCGTAAGTAGAAAGATTTGGCATACGGAGGGCAAGCTGTCGATAAATATGTTCTAAACATTTAGAGCCAATTACCTTGAAACAGAAAAGAAAATACTAAGATCATTTCGTAGCAGAGTTTTTAGAATAAAAATCCTCTAAAAGGAAAAACAAAGAAAAGTAGAGCTCTTTATTCTTGGAAGTCTGCACTGCCACTCGTAACGCTTCTGTTAAAAGAATTCGAAAGAACAACCCATCTGTAAAGGAAAACAAAACAAGATAAAATTTCTTTAATCTAGGTACCCTGTCTTACAAAAGAGGCGACAATTTCAAAAGAGAAGTTTACAGAATAACATGCTTTTTCAAGGAAAATTAAGAGTAGTAGAGTTCTTTTTTCTTACAAACAAGCACTCAAATAGGCAGCGACTCGACATAAGGACTTAAAAAAGAATAACAATCAGATTACATTCATTTACTCCGATTAGACAGTAATCGAGAAAGAGGCGATCACTCGCAAAGAGAATTTAAACAATAATCTTTTAAAAGGTAAAGTCTACAGAGACAATTGTTGAATCGAATTTCACTGTAATCAGTAAATAGGTAACCGTTCTCTGGAAAATTAACAAAACAAAAAACAAAACGAACAAATCTTTGGAAAGTAAAATCAAAGAAAAACGTAGCTATGTAACGATACTGCCCTGCACTCATAACAATCCCGATTATTCGCTCTGTCCGCTCTTCAACTAAAGAATTAAAATAACAAAACATTGACAGCACTTGAATCATGAAGAAAAGCAGTAAATGCTTCTTACTTTTCACAATCCCTGAAGCAAACAAAATCTCCAAGCAATCAAGTTTATGACAACTATCTGCAAATATTTCATCCTTACATATCCGGCCACCAAAGACTGACTCGTAAAGCCCCGGCTATAAACCGCAATTATTTCAAACAGCAGTTTGACCAAACCGTACAATTCAAGGCTGTTCCAAATTACAGTAGCTCATAATGAAAACTAAAAACGAGTGTTTTAATGCTTTTGGAGGGTTCTCTGCCTGAATATCTTACGATTTCGTACAAATATAGTTAGTTTTCTTCACAACACGCCTGATGATAGCACTGACAGCCTGCAATGAACGCTATGGCAGACAGAAAAATTCATTTACACTCCGAAAACGACAGGGAAGCGGAAAAAAGGTGAAAATACCGTCATCCGACGCCAAATTTTGCGAGGAAACCACCGCTGGGATCATATTGTCCAGATTCGCAAGGAATCGAGGTTTATTTGACCTGAAAGCAAAGCAAAGCAATTCAGGCGGATTCGTTTTAAAAATTCTCTTGACCTATTTATTGTATGCTGATATTGCTGATTATGCAGTTTTGCTCTTTTCTGGTGACTGGCGGTGCCCTATGCCTTTCACCGGCATTACAGGTTCTCACGTGCCGACCACATTGTCTGCAACATTCTATGGATGTGGATAATTAGCTCTACTACTGCACACGTGGCGGTCTTTTACTGGTTTGACTTGTTTTCATAATTGTACATAGATTAGTTAAACAAGGTAATTAGTTAGAAATTTCAGAGTCCGTTAAAACTGGAGATAATTTTAAATGTACTATAATAGACATTCTAGTTCCCCACTTCAAAAGTAGAGATTCTCAGAATTAATGTTTGGATTTCATTTCTTTTATGGATTATTAATATTAATATATTAATGTCAATAGATTCTCATAATTCATGTAAATGTTGATATTATGTTTTGGATTGGATTGTTCAAATTCAAACAAAATTTATGTAAATGTTAATATTATTTACAATTCTTTGATACACAATCAAATTCAAATATGACCATTTGTGTAAATGTCAACTTCTTAAACTCTTTCGCATGGTGATAATGGATCACATAGCGTGACCAGAAATGTTGATGCTCAAAATTTTTAAATACAATTGAATCTAGAAACATAATATTGATGATTATTACTATATTTTTAATATGTCAAATTTGTTGTGAATTAATGCATCTTAATTTTTCTCTATTGAGGGAAGTTTTTAAAGGAATGTCTACATGTTTATTTATTTTGATTAAGAAATAAAGAAAATTAGTTAGGATGAGTAGGGGAGAGGTTCTAGTAGTTGAGCTTGTACCAATAGTTGTTACAGTATTTGTTGATTCAAAATCTACTATTCTTGTATAATATAGTACCAGTAGTTGGGACTTTAAAGATATTAATATTGACCATGAGTACTCATAAATGAATGAAATGTATTCATCATATCTAAAAAGCAACAAATCATGTGGGGTCACATTGATGCACCAAGTATTGGTCAACTATTTTTGGGGGTGGGGGCTATATGGACACTTTAGATAAAATATGTGTTGATGTAGTATACAATTTGGTGATGCAAACCTTTAACCTTGTTATAAGTAAATGATTTTCTCGGTTGTGTTAACATGGGTGTTCCCTAATGGTTTCCACTTTTCTAGAGTGAACAAGGTACATTATCTAATTAAACATTAGTTAGGCATTTTTCACACATGTTCACATGTTAAGTTTACTTAGGAGCCTAGTAATCTTTCTAAAAAGCTTAGTTATCACCTAATCTTGTCTTATCTTTAATTGTTTCATTACATAGGATTAAGTCACAATCTTGTCTAATCTTATTTTTCTCATCTTTATAAGCAAGGCACAATATGTATGTATTGTATGTCCAATTCAGTCTTACATCCATAATTAAGCAAGCTATTCCTGTCATTTTCTCTTGTCAAAGGATAATTTTGTTGGGGAGTTCACTATCAATTCTTATATTGCCAATATGTTGCCAAGTTAGGGTGCTCAACTACTAGGCCGTTACTACTATTTTTAATCTCTTCCAATAGAAATATTTAATTCATCTTAATTTTTCATAGTAAATGTGAGGACATGCTATTTGTCTAATTTTACATTGAATGTCTACATAATTTTTGAAATAAAAAAGAAAATTTGTACGTACATCAATTTCTTAGAAAAAAAATTTGATTTGATAAAATTATTTGTATGCGTAAATTTTTTTTGATAAAAAGGTAAGATCTTTTTTAAAAAAAATGGGAAGACCATAGATCAAAATCAAGAGTTAAAACATATGGCCTCAACATCAAACTAACAAAATAGATAAAAATATTTATACGTACACTTTAATTTCTTAAATATTTATATTTATTTATTATTTAAAAAAAAATATTTATAAGAATGTTTTATATATTGTGTCCACAACATCCAAAAGTTGATTTTCTAATTCTAATGCCTACCTTCTCACTCCAATTGCATGTGTCCAAATAGTCATAAATGGTCATAAAGATGTTTATAAAATAGATGGTAAATTGCATAAAGGGAGGAGGGATTGACTAAAACAAAGCACCCGGTTAAGTACAAGTAGTAACAAAAGCAACACAACACAATAGAAGTTGCTATTGTTGCATTTATACAAGTCTACATACTCACCTCAAATCCTTTACATATTTGTCAAAGTCAAACTTTTCAAAAAAAAATTGGAGTGTTTAATCATCATTGAGGATTTTTTTTCCATTCAGTGTCCTCAATGTAAACCCTCAAAATGCCTAAATCACCAACTAGTCTAAATATCAAAATTATATCATAGGTGATAAAAGTTTTAGAAATACATAAAACAAAACCACAACCATATAAGACACTTAATAGATGAAGAACAATGTCATAATTTTGTGCCTGACATTGTGTCAAAGGCAAGGAACCTAGAGTGAGGTTGTATCCAATTTCATACAAAGGTTTGAGAAAATGATCTAGAAAGTAGATAAAATATAGTCCAAGGATGCCATGGTCATATAGACACCAACACTCTAAAATAACTTAACTATGTGTGATCACATCCAACTTCACATAGAGGTCAAAGAAAATAAAAATAAAAAGTATACAAAGTATAGTTTGACATCAAGTATAAATTATAACAACGAGACATACATTCTTTGTCAAATGGCTAAGATTTATAAAACCTATCTTCTCATTACATATATATGACCAACCTATTCTCCCCAATTTGTTAGAATCTAACACCGTGCTTTAAATTTACATTTTTCACTTAGGTTCTAGATTAAATAATATAGTTGGAATTAAACTATTCTATTTTCATATTACATTTTGGTGAACCCACTACTTTCACATTCGTTCCTGTAAGTTCCTCTATTTTTCTAATTCTTTGGGCTAAATAATTTCTAATTAAATGTATACCTTATATTAGCCTAGAGATTTATTCATGTGTATATGGCTTCTTTCGTTTCTTATTTATCTTCCACTTTGAATGATATACCATTTTTTTCCTGTTGTATTACCTACTACGACAATGTTTCTTATACTTCATATGTTGATACCCCATAATAATTTATTTTTCATTGTGTTCATATCACTCTTCTCAACCTTTGTGAAGCACGTGTTCTTCAAAATTCACACTTGACTACTAGATGTTTTTTTAACATAAACACTTTACAAAAGGTGTATACACATTTTATTTGCCACTTAATTTTATAATATTATAATGGATTGGACAATGTTATGAAGTGTTTGTAAATGTTTCTCTTTCTAAATTTACTTAAAGTGTGTGTGTGTGTGTGTGTGTGTGTGTGTGTGTGTGTGCAATCATAACATACATTAAATTCTATAACAATTCATCCAATATTTGTTTAAGAAAATTATCCTGTGTGTGTGTGTGTGTGCGTGCGCGCGCGTGCAATTATAACATACATTAAATTCTATAACGATTCATCCAATATTTGTTTAAGAAAATTATCCCATGAATGCTCACATCACATTATCATCCTTCTTACCACATGATTCAAATAATATATGATGTGTGGTCCTAATGAAATTTATTTTTAAATTTGTAAAAATCTAGGGCTCCATACTCTATTACAACCAACCCTTCTTGTTCCTAACTCCAAATTAGTTTAAAACACTCGTTTTCATAGAAAATTCTAATAAAATATTTGTTACTATTTCTACATCCCCATCCTTCAAATATATTTTTCACATATCATAAATTTTTTTTTAACCTTCTATGATCTTAGTAGTAAATAATAACCATGATAAATATGTCATGGGATACACTCATTACAAATTGGACATAGGAAAAAAGGACCCATCTACTTAGTCAAATTCCCAAATAGCTTTCCTAACTTCCCCACTACTCCTAAGCTATCAAATAAAGTGTCTAAAGAATATAATATAATTTATTAACTTCAAAACACTCAAGTTAAGATGTCTCTTTGGTATTTATTGTACATATATGATATCTATATAAATATATTTAAAGGGATTTTTACTCCCGACAGTGAGTGCTTTAATTTACAGAGTAACATGAATATAATAATGAACACGTTCAACACAATAATTGAAAGATAACACATCGATATGAAAAAAAGATAAATCTTTATTATCAAGTGTAATGTCTCTACAGTCATAATGAGAATTGGTTCTTGAAGCAAACATAAATAATATCGGGCGATTGGTTAAGACCCAACTGTTGGCAACTGACACAGCCTCTCGAGAACAACTAATTACACTGCAAAGCACTACAAGACTTTGCAAAGTATTATTTATTTATTAGCAGTAGATTTTCTATCTATATTAGCCCCCTCCCCCCACCCCCACCCCCCCCCCCTCAAAAAGAAGTGCCGTCGAGAGATGACAAAAAATAAAATGGGGGCAAAGTATACACAAAAGAAAAACTAAGAGGAGGGGAGAGGGGACATCCCTGGAGTAGAAGAGGTTGGTGTGGCTAATTGTTGTTGTAGGCATTGGAGACGCTGGGTAACTGACATTTGTAGCTTTCTGGATGCCTTCACCATGTATGATGCCTTTATCACTTATTTCGTAGTCATTTCAAGTTCTTCATCCTTTCCTTTTAGCCATTCCTAGTGGCCACCAACTCATTAGTCTTAATTGTAAGTCCCTTTGTGTCAGTTGCTCGCATCCATTGTACTCTCCAAATCTATGACTCGAGAGTTCACATGAGCTATTTGTATTAAGATCTTCTCACCCAACTCAAAAAAGGCTTTTTGTTCTTGCTCTAACTGATGAGTGACCTTGTCCCTTGTGCTTGACTCTTCCAATGCAACTGTAAGGTGGTTATGTCATAAAAAAGTCTCTGAAACATATCTCCATGCTATGTAGTGCATGAAGGACATGACCATGGTTGTGGGGGCTGCTAAGTGGCCTCAATCTCCTCAATTTCTATGTTGAGCCACTCCTTCACTATGAAACACTGAGTAAACTCATTGTGGCACTCGACCTACATGAATGTAAGAAGCATCTCATTTGCATGTGTCACCAAAGGGTCATTATTCGATGTCAAGATCTTGAGTGACTTCCCCTACTTGTCTCATGATCAAAGTCATCTCCTCCAGCTAGTGGCCATGGCGTTGGAGTGTACCAATAGGGTTATGATACAACTTATCCAGTCATAGCACAATATCCTCCCATACCCTGATGACGATGAACCAATTGGTTGTGAAGATAGCACTATAATGTGGGGTTCCATTATTTGGTGGAAGGGCTCCTCATGCTCCTTTGATAGAAAATGTACTTCCCTCTCTTATGTTATGTCCTCTACACCATCCCTCGTCATCCTTGTGGTTTTTTGAAGGAGTCCAAGAGACTCAACTCAGGGCTTTTGATGGAGCTCCCAACAATTGCAACCATGAGTTAATAGTGACATGGATCTCACCCTTGGCTTCTTGTATTGGCACTACGTCACCCTCAGTTGGCATTGGCTCACCTTCTCGTACAACTGTACTTCTATCGTGGGTTCACCAGATGAAGACTCTGGTGAGGGTAGTACTTCAAAGGGTGGTGACACTTCCCCTTTCTTTAAACTTGTTGAAGGTGACACCTCCATTACCATTGCTACCATTGGTGAAGGTGTGTCATCATTTTCTGGTGCCAATGTTACTGTACGTACACATGTCACTTTCTATGGCGATGTCACAGAAGGAAGTGGTAATAACACTGCTGTAAGTGATTGGACTGGTAGTGTTGCTAGCTGGAATACCACTACAAATGTGATAGGTAAAGTGATTGCAATATTCTTGTCCATGTCATCATCCTCCCTAGTAGGTGCTAGGGTGACTTCCTGTAATGGTAAGAAATGCTAAGTTGTAGATCACTCACCAAGTCCTATGATATACATTAGAATACAAAACCTCAAAAAGAAAATTTGATTAGCACAACCAAAAGGAGGATGGGTGCTAATGCAAGATCTATACTCAATGGGGATTTGACTCCTTAAGTAGATATGATAGATAAAGTAAATGATAGAAAATATGATCTATGAAAGTAAGTGCAAGAAAAGGGGAAGAATGAATGTACCTTGAAACAAGATGAGAATCTTTGAATTTGAATTTGAATGTTGCCGGAATATTAGAATTAGTTATAACTTCAGATCTAGGAACCTGCGACCCGTAGTTGTTTGTTGTGTAATTTTCAGCCAAAAATTCTAGTAACAAGTCAAAATTTTGGGAACGTGTTGATATTCCAGGGACAAGTTGACAAGTCGACTTATTCCTAACTACTTCCAATCTGATGAATTTTTACGGGTTCCTATGACTGTGTTTGTTCTTCGCAGATCTGAATCCGTGACTTCGTAACCTGTTCCTACGCATAGAAAAGGAGAAAAAGGTTGTGGAAGGCGGTTTGCCTTGGTCAAAACCCTATTTGGGAGTTAACCTTTAAATTTCATAAGGAAAGATGAAATGAAAACTAGATCTGAAATATAAATCACCTTATACCTTAATGATGCAATGCATCTTTGGATGTGATCACAAGTGTTGATGCAATAGCTTAAACTCCACAAAAACCTAATAGGAAATCACGAAACCAAACCCTTGAATGATAGATGTTCTAGTTTGCGACAATTCTTGATGAGGAAGAAGAATTGAAGACTTATATGCTTTATTGAAGAAGAGAACTTGAACTCTATTTTTTCTTGAAATAATAGATTACTTCATAATTGTAGATGGATCATGGGTAGCTTGCATATGAATGGATATCTCAAATGAGAGGAGAAGGTCTCCTTTTATACTCATTTTGGGGCTCAAATCAAATCCAGACTGTCTATAAATCTAAACCTTAGAGGAAAACCTTACCATCGGGCCCTGGGCCAAATTTGGGCTCAAAAACCCAAGAACAACTTGAGATTCTAGGTACAAGTCGACGGGTCGACTTGTTACCGGGAACAAGTCGAGATTCTAGGTACAAGTTGACAGGTCAACTTGTTCCAGGTAAAATTAACCCAAATTTTGTCAGGATATCGGGGAATGTGAAAAGAAGAGGGGGAGAAATCATAGGTTGTTGTGAGGCTGGGAAGGGTCTTGAAAGAGAAAAATAAAAGAACAGGTTCTAGGTGAGGAAATGAATTATTTGATTGGAGGAAAAATGGGAATTCATGCCTAGAAGCAAGAGCCAACCTCTAGCTTTGAGAAAATAATGTTAATATAGGATGCGATAAGTGCTAGAAGAACGTGAAATCAATGTGGGAACCCATACATTACTAAGATGGGGCTTAAAATGAGCACATAATAAGGGTTCTTATTTTTTAGGATGACACATTTAGCCCCCACTTTAGCGGGGGTATGAGCCCACCTCATGCTCACTGTAAAGTAGAAGAAAGAGAGAAAGATGAGAATCGTGGGCAAACAACAAGGAGATAAGATGTCACTAAGTTTAAGGACACAAGCCCCAAAACCAAGGATGTTAACTCGTACATCCATATGCAAGGAAATAGAAAATAACAAAAAAATCCTAGAGCTTACAAAGATTCCAAGTCAACTAGTTGAAGAGACCTTGCTAAAGAAAATATCTCAACCATTAGCATCATGCTCAGAAAGCTATTACGAAAGCACACGTGGTCACCTAAAAAGAGAAAGAGAACACATCAAAGACAAGACAAGACTCCATGATCTAACCCACTAGCATAACTATGAGAGCATGGAGGGAGGAGAGAGAGAGACCATAAATCCAATAGGCTAGCAAGTTGTTTTATGCTAGGTGATTCATGGGAGAAGAAGAAGGGAAGGAAAGGCTAGCAAGCTGTGTTATGCTAGTTTCACTTATCCCAAAGAAAGAGGGAAGGATAATTGATGGTCTAGCAAGCTGTGTTATGCTAGTCAATTCTACCTTGAAAAAATTTTGTGCTCAGGGGCGGCTTGAAAAACTCATTGCTTAGGGGCGGATTGAATTTTTTTTTCTCAGGGGAAGCTTGAAAATGTTTTGCACACAAGGGCGGCTTAGGGATCAATTTTGTGGATTCATAAAAAAAAATATGCATATTGTACAAGGGATACCAGATGTATGCCCCCTCCTTATGATGGAAACATAGGTGACATCATAAGGAAAGAGAATAAAGGATACCTACTTCCAACAACAAGAAGATATCCTTAAAACAACAATGTATGCCATAAACTTAGCCAAGAGGGGTGGCTCTTGTGAGCTAAGAAAATAGATAATCATGAAAGGATATTTTGATTATGGAAAGAGACCCTTGAAAGGAAGATATCTTGGATGCAAGACATCTACCTTAAAGAGGAGCTCTTGATCTAAGATAACGTCTTCGAGACAAAGAGGGGAAGAGAACAAGAATTCACCCTTTTAGCTCCCTATTTATAGGTGAAAAAGGGATTCTTGATGAAGGATAACACATTTTAAGCCCCAAAGTAAGGGAATTTGTTTAGGATAGACATGTGCTTTGCAAGAAAGGAAAATATTGTAACCCGAGATGTAAATATCCTAAAAAGGAGAAAATCCTTGCATAAAACAACAAATCCATGAAAGAAAGGACATCATGTGATAAACAAAGACCACATAGCTTAGAGAAAGTGAATCCTTAGAATGGAATAAGAGATTGAGAAATGAAACCTTTCCCCCCAAGGATGAAAGCAAGGGAAAAGATAACACAATAGATACCCTATGTGATAAAACTTTTATAATAGACATGCACTTCCAAGCAAGCAGAAGGTTGCAAATCAAAGATATAAATCTCCTGAAAAAAAAAATCCTTAAAAACGTAAAACAACAAGTCCATGAAATAAGGGACATCATATTATAAAAGAAGAAAGTGCACAAGGAATATCAAATATTTTGGAAAGGAAGAGAAAAAGAGGAAGGAAGATCAAGTATACACACCTTCCCCATTGCTAGGTATGGGGATACTTGACAAAGGATGAAACATTATGCCCCCTAAGTAAAATTTAATTTATAATAGACACACGCTTTAAAGAAAGCATTAATTTGCAACTTGGGATGTAAATCTCCTAAAAAAGAGAAGATCCTTAAGTAAAACAACAAATGCATGCAAGAAAGGATATCATGTTATAAAAGAAAGGAGTCAACAACAGGAGAAAATGGGTCCTTAGGATAAATATGAGAGTGAAATAACTCCCTTGCCCCCTAAGTGAGGAGACAAGAAATAAGGACTATTATTTTTATCATAAAGTATGATTGCACCTTAAAATTGCACCACCATAAATGACAATGAGCCCACAAAGGATAGGCTAGCAATGTCACATAGTGAGGAGAAACATAATAGGAACATGGATGTTATTTAGAATGGTCATGAAAAAAGTTCCATTCATTGTTAGATGTCATTTGAATCATACCACAATCAATGAATCTTTGAATTTTACACTTCAAATCATAGCATTCATTAGTCTTATGGCCATGAATTTGATGATACATACAAATGGAAGTATTGTCATTTTTTTGTTTGCTATTTTTTCGTTTGTTTTTAAAAGGAAGAGCAATTAAGTTGGCTTTAAGAAGCTCAAACAAAATACTATCTTGTTGTGATGAGAAACTAGGAGAGTAATTTATAGATTGATTAGACAAAGGAGAAGGTTGGAAAACTAGAGTTTCTTTTTAAAAATGTGATGTACATTTCTCATTCTTTTCAATGCTTTGTTGCACACATCCTACGTTGTGTCCTTTAGGAAGGTTTGATGTATCAAAATGATAAGGATATCTTTTAGGTGTAATTGCATTTAAATTCAAAGAGGCCCAATCAATATAAATAAAAGTGTCGGAATAAGTTTTTTGGCTCTCAAATTTGAGGAATTTATCTTTCCTATGGATGGTTGGTGTAAAGTCTAAAGTTCCCCAATCGTCATTTTGAAGAGTTGATGGCTTACCTGTTTGTATTGGAGGAAGAATTGAAAAAGGAAATGGAGATTGAATAGAGTTGACTGGATTAGGATCCTTATGTTCTAAGGTTGGATTTGTAGAAGGAAAGACATCAAGGATATTATCCTATTTAGTATATGTGTATGGTATTTTATGATAACCAGGTTGCATAGAACCTTTTACAACAATCATTGGTTTGTTTTGAGGGGTATCTTGAATGATATTGACTTGATCAAGCTCTTTATTGTTCATGGGTTCATCACTATAAAGGAGATCATCAAGGAAAGCAGTCATGATATGATCCTCTTCTTGCAAGGTGTCCTCATGAGTAAGACAACCCTTAGAATAGGGACTAGGAACTTCCATTAATACTTTAGCTCTAGAAGTAGTGTCAAATGAAGTTAAGGTGATCTTAAGAAAGGTATTTATAATGTCCTCCTCTTTCTCCAAAATGTCCTCATAAAGGGAGTACATATTGGGAGAAGGATCACCAACAAATATGAATGTGTCATCTCTAGAGGGAGTAGAATAAATGTTAGCCATTATATCATATTCTTTTATAAAAGTTGTTTTGTGAGGAAGATAATAACCAATGTCATTATTCAAGTGTTCATCCCAAATAGGAGAATGATCAAGGGTAGGGACATCTCTATGAATAAAGCACACTTTAGGAGAGGAATAATCATGGCTTACCAAATCTTGATCCCTAAAAGGAAAGGGATGGGAAGTAAATTAGGGTAAAGTATCCTTCTCTTGCACCAAAATTTCTTCATGAGGGAGATACATTTTAGGAGAAGTGTCAACATCATCTTTCAAGATCCCACCCTTAGGGGGGAGATTCTTCAAAGAAATGTTAATAGACTCTTCTTGTGCTAAAGTGCTCTCATGGGTGGGATTGGTTTTCAGAGAGGTAACATTGTGATTATGGATGAAAGTAAGAACTAACATATCATCATATGCATGAAAGGAAACATCTTGAAATTCTTGAAAAAATTTGAAATTGAACTAGTAAATGATGATAACAACTCCATTCATGAAAGTGCATATAAATGCATGAAATATTTTTGCATTTATTTTGGTTTTGAAACATAAAATTCAAGAGTGCAATGGATCTATAAAACAATGAAAAGAATATCTAAATAAATAGAATGTAGCCAGGGTATGATGTAAAGATTAATTAATGCAATGCATACAAAGTAGATCTAGACAAGGAGGATCTAACCACCAAAATAAAAAAGGAGGAAATTTTATAAGTCGAGTTCACCAAAATGTATAATAGAAAATGGTGAGCAATGCTAATATGTAGACCACTCACCAAGTCCTATGATATACATTGGAATACAAATGCTCACAAAGAAAATCTAATTTGCACAACCAAAAGGAGAATAGGTGCTAATGCAAGATCTATGCTCAATGGGGATTTGATTCCTTAATAGATCTTGATCTGAAAAAGTAAATGATAGAAAATATGATCTATAAAATTAAGTGCAAGAAAAGGGGAAGAATGAATGTACCTTGAAACAAGATGATAATCTTTGAATCTGAATTTGACTGACGCCATAATATCAAAATTAGCTATAAATTCATATATGGGAACCTGAGACCTGTAGTTGTCTCTTGTATAATTTTCAGCCAAAAAGTGCAGGAACAAGTTAAAATTTTGGGAACATGTTGAGATTCCAGGGACAAGTCGACAAGTTACTTTATTTCCGACTACTCTGAATCTGATGAAATTTTCTAGGTTGCTACGACTGTGTCAGTTCTTCCTAGATCCGAATCTGTGACTCCACAACTTGTTCTACACACAGAAAAGAAGGGGAAAAAGGTTTTGGAAAAAAGGGTTTCCTTGGTCAAACCCCTGTTTAGTAATTAACCTTGAAATTGAATTGAAATTACATAATGAAAGATGAAATGAAAGCTAGATATGAAATATAAATCACCTTATACCTTAATGATGCAATGCCTCTTTGGATGTGATCACAAGTGTTGATGCAATAGCTTGAACTCCACGAAAACCTAATAGGAAATCATGAAACCAAACTATTGAATGATAGATGTAGGTTTCCACAATGCTTGATGAGGAAGAAGTATTGAAGACTTAGATGCTTGATTGAAGAAGAGATATTGAGGTCCAATTTTTCTTGAAATAATGGATTAATTCTCAATTATAGATGGATCAGGGATAACTCGCATAAGAATGGCTATCTCAAAATGAGAGGAACAAAATTGGGCTTAAAAACCCAGGAACAAGTCAAGATCTAGGTACAAGTTGACAGGTTGACTTGTTCTTGGGAACAAGTCGACTTGTTCCAGGTAAAATCAACTCAAATTTTGTCGGGATGTTGGGGAATGTGAAAAGAAGAGGGGGGAGAAATCATAGGTTGTTGTGAGGTTGAGAAGGGTATCAAAAGAAAAAAATAAATGAATATGTCTTAGGTGAGGAAATGAATTATTTGATTGGAGTAAAAATGGGAAATCATGCCTAGAAGCAAGATTCAACCTCGAATTTTGAGCAAATAATGTTAATATAGGATGCAATAAGTGCTAGAAGAACGTGAAATGAATGTGGGAACTCATACATATTAATTAAATGGGGCTAACAATGAGAACCTAATAAGAGCTCTTAATTTTTAGGATGATTCACTTCCATAACACTCTCACTTGATGAGGACACCTTAATGGTGTCTTCCTCCTCACTTCCATTGTTGGAGGATTCTTGTTGGTGCACTTCCTGTTACAACCTCTTTTTGACTAGTTGGTTTCCTACTATGAGAATATCTAAGTGTGTACAATAAAATATGATAAGCATTGATGGGTCCACTCAGCTGAGTGGTTGATAGTTTCCCCACTCATGTAATGGTACCTGGGCCCACACCTGTGTCGAGGAAGAGGTTGATAGCATGGTGTGCGTTGTAAAAACATTTGTGTTGCAACGTGAGGAATTCTCAAATTCTCTTGGAGAGTACTGATGCCCAGTTTTAAACCCTCCTAGTACTTATCCCCACCATGAGGTTGATTTTCCAAACTTCTATATCATATGCTTGGCTGTTGTCTATGAGGTGGCTCTTAATCACGTCCATTATGCACTTCCAATCTAGTGTAGATAGAAAGGTTTTCTTACCTCGACTATTACTATTATGCCAAATACTCTCCCATTCTTTCTCTATGAGGTCATCCTTACATACCTATGAAATCTTATCATTACATCAGTTATGAATCCCTTCAAGGTTGCTAAAATTTTATAATCTACTAGAAAAATGATAACATGATTATGTTTGATTCTAATGAACTTCCAAACCCTACCACCAATGATGAAAATTTACTCTTGTATAGTAATAACTATTAATCACACTTTATTTGTTAGTAAATTGAGATTGGAAACTTTTACTATAGAAATTATACATAAAATCAATATCGACATACCTATTTACAAAAACTAACAACCACAATCAAGGGGTTTGACAGTATAGGATGATAATTCATAGGTACTTTTATTTTTCCCATTTTATTAGGACCTTTCACCTTACCTACATTATTTCATGTGTTGTCAAGACATTCATCTTACACTATTCTCTTAAGTTTCTTATGGATTCATGTTATGAGAGAATTCTCTTTTACACCTTATTGGCCTTTAAAAATTATTCATAAATAATATTTATATATTTCAAATTGATGATTATCTTTTTAAAATATATTCAAATGAATAAACCTTGAATGATTATTGTCCTTCAAATCTAATTGATGCTAAATTATACAACAACTAAGGAGACCCTCCTTTACCAAATCTCAATGAAAATGATTAAAGTAATATTGATTTCACACCAGATATTAGGAAGAGTATAAAATCAATACTATAAGATTTGATATATCTATTTTATTGATTGATCCTCACACATTTGGTTAATTCCCTCAACCCTAACCAAATCCCCCATTAACAATCATCTACAAAGTTTCTTAGTGAAATATAACAATTTTGCAGTTGGCTTAATTTTGAGGAAATTCCAACTTCAAGCTTCCTTGCTTCACTTAAGAAATTTTATGGCCCTAGTTTTAATATTTGGAAAAATATGGATATAAAGGAGAAAACCTCAATAGTCATAAGGATGGTCTATTAGATCTATTCAAATTCAAGAATTTTTTTATAAACAAGGTATTAAATATCCCCTTTCTACATGTTAAAACTTCATAAATACCATAATAAAATGTATTATCATTAAGTATGCATGGTCTCTCATGGATACTGATTTACCATCCCCCTCTCTTTGATCTTCATAAATACATATTTAATACAACATACTTCTAACATAGATGTTAAAATGTTCCAAGATCTCTTACTAGACTTTTCCCCCATATATGCTTTTAATTATCATCATCTACTAGGGATTCACCTTTACTAAATCACGTGTCTTCATCTTATTTCTCATGAGAACCTTGAGTAGAAACTCTACCAACAATATGTTCTCTAGAGACTAATAGATCTAATAATCTATTTTCCCAACCACCTATTATTACATCCTCTAATAGGGCCAGAGGATAGAGAAAATGAGCACACAAGCAGACAACCACATAAACAAACCAGCCCTTGACCCAAGGACAAACCCTCATCATGTTCTCAACCCTCCACCTTCACGCCCAACGGTCAAACCCACATGCCCCCTACACACTCACCCACCAACCCTCACTACCCACAACACCCACCAACCTACTACCCCCACCCACCAACCCCCTACTATTTTAAGGGCTCCCCCAATAATATATTTAAGGGCAACCCTCTCAGTTTTTGGGTTGTTGACGGTAAAAATAAGAGTTGAACTGTGGTATGTTGTAGTGTGTACTGTGTAGAGAATATGTTGTGTTTCTATTTAACATGCTCTAATCTTCATGTTTTGTATGTTCTAACCTTATGATGTTCCCCCTTCACCATTCTAATTATCATCATCTACTAGGGATTGACCTTTACTAAATCACGTGTCTTCATCTTATTTATTATGAAATGTTCTATGTTTCTATTTAACATGCTCTAATCTTCATGTTTTGTATGTTCTAACCTTATGATGTTTCCCCTTCACCATTCTAATAGGCCTTTTTCACTTTGGTAGCATTTTTTTATCTTTTATTTTTGCAATATGGTCATTTCACACTTTGCATTCCATGTTCTTGCCTACTTTCATCTTTCTTGGTGTAAGTGCGACTAATTTTAAATGTTGTTATTGCCTATCATTTATTTTGGTGAGAATTTTACACAAAAAATAAATCATAAATATCTTATTTTTTAGTATTTCTATTATAAACTTAACATTCTTCTTAAATGAAACAATTATTTTATCTATAATATCTTATGTATAGACATTTTTTAGCAAAACTATTTTCATTACAAATTTATGCTTCATATCTTATATCACTTTCATTATGTGTGTTGGGGTTGCGAAGAAGATAAAATTCACTCGACCCTCTACCTTCCTTCTAAAACATTTTTTGTAATACAAAATATTACACAACACTTTTCCTCACATCAAGGGAAAGTTTCTTGCCCTCATGTGTCTAGCTTAAGTGACTCATGTTTCATAAACATGTATATACATTTTAGGAGCCAATAAATTTTTTAATTGGTATTTTACTTCCCATGTAAACCCAAATTTATCAAACTGAGCATTATTTTTAAGAGCTCAAAGTTCTTGACAAGCACCACATTAATTCTTTGGAAAACTTATAAGTTACTTATACACAAAAACTACTTTAAACCTGTAATTAACATGTTCTTTATCATTATTTCCAATTTGGTAGTCTCATTTTATAACAAACCAACACAATATGAACATCCAAGATAATAGAAAAGGAAAATCTAGCCCTTTCTTTTTGGTACTATATTTCATTTCCTTTGTAAATGGTTTGGGTCTTATGGTCTATGTACATTAGATGACCAATCACTTAAAGAATTGGTCAACATTATATATCTTGATTACTTTAAACCTACATTTATCTTGATATCTAGATTTGTGTTATTTCTTCCTAATTATATGATGCAAAACAAATCTCTTGATTCTCAACAGCTCACAAATATCAATTTCCCAAATAAATACAAAGATTAGTACAAAACAAAACCAACTGTATTCAAATTTTTTTAAAACCAATCTATAAACTGAAACTTTAATGGATTTACTCATAATTTTTTTTTTCTTTTTTTTCCCTCTTTTAGACATGTGCATCCTTTTTACACTTATGCACATATCATTACTAATTTCCAACTCTCACTCAATCCTCTCTTCATTTATGCATCCTTTGTTTATATATTGTAATTTAAATCTCTCATTTGTCTGTTCATTTTTCTATGCTTTTCATTCATGCATCCTTCCTCTTTTATGCTCTACCTTTACTTGTGAAAAACTTCCCCACACTCAACATAGGACCACCTCCACACATCTCTTTTCCTTGGGATGATTCCCCAACTATTCATCTCTTGGTTGCTACCTTAACAATTCAATAATCTGCACTACTTATATTTCTTCTCCACTATCAATGCCTTTCCATATTCTTGGTATTTTATCTCCTTCACTATTTCATGTGAAAAGGAAGTTGAATGGTGTTTGTTACATTTTAATGTTTTTAAACATAAAGCTTGCATCAGCTTTGAAGGTTTGTAAATTTTGTTCTACAAATCTATTATTGTGCATATCTGCAGTCATAACACATCCTTGGAGATTTATATAAATAGATTATGTGTCATTGTCTATACTCTTGTTTATCTCTATGAGATAAATTATAACTACAACATCAAACAAATTCCTTTATATATGATTTGATGGATGTCCAAGCCTTGCATTTCCTTTCAAACTTAATTGTTGAATTTCCAGACTGAGGTATTCATATGGACTCCTTCCCCTGGCTTTCATTATAATTGAGTGCTTGAGTGATGAAGAGACTCCAAGAAAAACAAAAACAAAAACAAAACTTAAAAATGAAAACTAATTTTTTTTGTCGGTGTTGATTGCCAGCCCACCCGTGTGTTCCAGCACTAGACACACCGGGTATGAAAAAATTTGTGAGTAGGACTCACAAAATGGAGTGGGGTAATTGAGCTACTCTTTCAGGATATAAACAACCTACAAACAACTTCATCATTGTATCAGACAAAGATAGATTCTTCCTTTGCCTCTTCCAACACTTAGCTAGGACCCTTGTCATTCTCCTCTACCAAGTAGTTTCCCCCTTCTTCTCCATTGTGGGATGTATCCCACCATTGACCAACCTCCTCCACCAAATAACCTTTCCACTCTTTCCCTCTTTTGTTTATTTTAATTCACCATGAACCAACTGCCTCCACTGAATCTTACTTGCATCACCCTCTACCACTTCCATATGCAAACATACTATATCATCATAAAAAATTTTAAAACCCACTTGCAATTTCTCTCTAACTTCTACACACTTATATATAATATTTACTTACATTAACTCATCCATACTCATCTCTTTTTCACAAAAATTAGAAAAATTAATTACCTCCTCAAGTGCCGCAACATCCTCTTCCATTACTGTAATATCTTCTTCACCTCTCATTGTGATTTCTTCAAACACATTATGTTCTTGAGGAACCTTTGCCCTAAATTATATCTTCTTAATTTTTTCCTCTTCCACTACCTCAACCTGTGAGGCACCATCACCTTCTTCATATTATTTTCTTTCATCTACCAATCGTAGGTATTCAATAACCGTATCTTCATTCTTATTTACACAAGTGTGGGTTTCTCTCACCTCTTTCTCTTTCCAGCTACAACTATTTTTCTTCAACAAGCTTCTCCACATCCCATAACTCTCTCCCAATATCGATCCATAAATTAAATCAACATGGGTATTCTCATGACCAACTTCATCTTCCTCTTCTTTGAAGTCATCTTGTCATCTGATACAATCTTTCGCTCACATTCACTCTCTTCTTTGTGGCTTCAATCTCTCACTCAATCAAGAATTCACACACCTACAATGATCCTTTTGATCTCTTCACAAGCGATTCATATTCTCAATTGTGAACTACCTCACAATCAATGATCTATTCACACAACTTAATGCTTCACCCATAGGTCTTGGCACAGGTTGCCTCACGTTTGGCGCTCTACCTATGCTCTTAGAAGCTCTAGATCTAATACCATTTGCTGCAAAACAAATCTCTTAATTCTCAACAACTCACAAAAAAACAACTTTCCCAAATAGATACAAAGATTAGTAAAAAACAAGACCAATTGCATTCAATTTTAAAAGATAAAAAAATCTTTAAACAAAGACTTCAATGGCTTTACTCATAATTTTTTTTTTTAAACACAATCATTCAATTTTACTTCACCACCAAACTGTATGAAATACAATGGTGAGCAATGGTAAGAGTAGAGATCACTCACCAAGATCCTATGGTATACGTTAGGAATACAAATCCAAACCTTAAGTTCAAGTTTGATTAGCACAACCAAATGGATGAAGGGTGTTAATGCATAGCTCAAAAGAAGAGGAATTTGATATTCCTTTTGAAGGATATTGATTATGTGATTGACTATGGATCTAGAAAATGACTGAAAATGACTGATTCAATGATATATTTTAAAGTAAATGCAAGATTGGATAAGGATTTGTGCACCTTGAAATGAATTAGGAGGTTATATGCCTTGAAACCATAATTTCCAGTCACAGAGATGTCACAGACTGAAACTGTTTTGGATCTGGGACCCTGGCACCTATAACTTCCGACCGTGAAAATTTGAGGCCTCCAGGAACAATTCAAATTTTCAAGTACAAGTCAAGATTCGAATACACCCCTCTGTTTGCGATTGTGTACTTTTTGATTCTAATATCTAAGACAACCCCAAAAATGCCCAAATCCAATTCCTCAGATCCTGAAACCTGTTCCTGCACACAGAAAAAGGGAAATTGTTTATGGAAGGGGGCTTGCCCTGGTCAAGCCCCAGTTTAGGAGTTAACCTTGAATTGAAATGAAGTAAGGAATACTGACATGTAAGAGAGATTAGATATAAAATAAAATTTATCATGCAATGTAGATACTCTTACCTCTTTGAATGTGATCAAGAATGTTGATGCAATAGCTTTGACTCCACACAAAAACCAAAAGGAAATCATGCAAGACAAAACCTTATCAAGATGTTTTATAAATCACCAATGAATGATTGCGGAATGAAAAAATAATGCCAATGTCCTTCCAAGAAACTCCTTTTCTTAGCCACAATGGGGAAAGAAGCTTGATCTACGGAAGACTCCTTGGATACTTATAGACTTGAATGCTATAATGTCACTTCAAATTGCACTTGGATGCTCAATACTTTGCTTGATTGCTTGAAAATAATCGTTGCATGCTCATAATGATGATGCGTCTCTCTAAAATGAAGGAAGAGGGAAATCCTTTTATAACGCATCTGAAAACAAAATTATGCAGGTCGACCATGGATCCAAAACCACGATGAATGTTCCATATAGGACCCAGGGTCCAATCTTGGATCAAAAAACTAGGGGTAAAGTTGAACTGTGACTACACTCCTAGGGGGTGCAATTGAATTTCAACTGCACCCCTCCAGAAAGCTGGTTGCTTATGATTGGAAGGCATGGATTATAATGTTTGCGGGATCCAGAAGGTTAGTTGATTCAGATATCAGGAGCAAATTCCAAGATCATAAAAGGAAGGGGGAATTTTTTAATTGGATGAAAATAGGGGAGGATTCTTAGAAATAAGATCCTACCTTGATTTTGCACAAATTAGGGAGGATTAGGGAAGAAACAAGGACCCATATGTTAATAAAATTTACATTTAAGTGCAATATGAAGCCCGATCAAAGGAACCACACTAAAGCGGGCCCAAAATGATCCTAAATTGAGCACAAATCAAATGCTTACTTTTAAGGATGATACACAAACTACATTAACAAATTAATCACAATTTTGGCATTTCAAAGGCCTCTCTCACTATGCATAATCTTCCAAATTACCTCCACATTAACTCTTTTCTTACTATATCTTGGTCTCTAATTTCTTAGCAACCCTTCCCTATGAATCTCTTCCTTGGCTTTCGACTAAACTCTTTCTTGCACATTCAGGGCCATTACTCTATGTTCCCAACCTGCGTGACAATTCCCCTCTCTTCTCTACCGCATACAGTTCTAGAAGAGGTGATGTCCTTGATTTTTCAAACCAACCCTCATTCTCTCTGCATTTCTCCTCTACACAACCATCTTCACATCTCTGCCCCTTGCTGTGAGCAGCCTCCCCACACTCAGCAAAGACCCACCTCCATCCAACTTTTTTCCTTGGGTCAATTCCCCAACTATTCATCTCTTGGATGCTGCCTTAACAATTCAATAATCTACACTACTTATATTTCTTCTCCACTATCTATGCCTTTCCATATTCTTGGCATTTTATCTCCTTATTAGCTCCTTCACTCTTTCATGTGGAAAGGAAGGTGAATGGTCTTTATAGATTTTAATGTTTTTAAACATAAAGATTGCATTAGATTTGAAGGTTTCTAAAGCATGTTTTACAAATCCATTATCATGCATATTTGTATAAATATATTACATGCCCTTGTCTATGCCCCTGTTTATCTCTATGAGAGGAGTTGTAACTACAACATCATACAAATTCCTTTATTTATGATTCGATGGATGTCCAAGCCTTGCATTTCCTTTCAAACTTAATTGTTGAATTTCCAGACTAAGGTATTCATATGGACTCCTTCCTCTAGATCTTGTTATAATCAATTAAGTTCTTGAGTGATGAAGATATTCCAACCAAAACCAAAACAAAACTTAAAAAAGAAAACTAATTTTTTTGTCAGTGTTGATTACCAATCCACCCTTGTGCTCTTGCACTATTATACATTACATAGACATGTCAACCGATTTTATCCCTTATTTTTATTGCATCTTCTATGAATTCCTTGTGCACAATTACAAGTTCTATGATTTTTAAATTATCTTCATCTTCTTCAATTATGTGATACCCTCATTCACATATAAAACATGTCTTCAATTATATGATACCCTCATTCACATATAAAACATGTCTTATAGGAATTATCCACCTATTTCCTATTGGAATAATCTTGTATATTCTACACATGTTCTCAAGTGTCTCAATTACATAGCTTTCTTCTATGACTTTGGGTCATTCTTTCCTATCTTAAATATATCCTTCTATAATATTTTCCTCTCTTTTCTATTAGGATAAATTATTTTTTCTTCATTTATAGTTAATTTTTCTATGCATGATCAATTATATGGTGTCATTATTTGGTTGTGCATTTATTCCATACAATTAAATAATTTGTTTTTATGTTGTACATATATTTAGTTTATAATTAAAAGTTGATTGCGCATAACAAATATTCTTGTGCGCAAGGAAATGTGTATAAACGGAATGAAAATAACTAATAAAAACACCCAGAACATGAATTTGAACCCTCACGTCCTCTTGAGGGGGAATTCTTACCCTCATCTGTCATCATCTTTCCTCCTAGTCACTCTTTTGAATGACTAGGGCATCTTTTCTAATCTAATCATTTTCTTCCTAGCTCTATATCTTAATCTTCTTTGAAATGATGCTACTTTGTAACACCATGTCAACGAGGGGAAACATGTAGATACCTAAATCTGATCATAAAACATTGATCATATTAAAGTCATTTTAACCATTCTTCTATAGTTGTCTTATTAATTAAATAATCAATCTATTTAATTAATGTTCCCTTCCTATTTCTTCTAGAGTCATGTTAATTAAATAGCTTGCCCATTTAATAAATCCCCCAATTTTCCAATCCCTCTAGGTAAATTAATTTATTTAATCTATCTATAAAATCTAATTCCATTTAATTAAATAAACACGCACGTTTAATTAAATAAACCTTCTTCTATTTTGAATTTAAAATAATTCAAAATTCAATTAAACCTCATCCACTTGCCAAATCCCTAACCCATCCACTTGCACCACTTTAATCCTATCTTAATTAAGTAGATGTCTCATTTTCTTAATTAATCCCCACCTACTCTCTCTCCTCCCACTTGCCAAATCATAACCCATTCACTTGCCTCTTGATTATCATGTCATTAAGCCTAATCCTTCATTAATCATGTGCACTTTCCTAACCATAAAGATTAGGGGAAGCAAAGTCAAACTTTTCCACTTTCATCCAAACCCTAGAACCAAAGTGTCATTAAAAATTTTCTTAAATGCATTTGAATTTGGGGTTGAGACATAAATTTCCTTTATGACAAGTCCCTTTCTCAACCCCCAACTCCCCTCAACCACATTGATGTTAACATTTTTCCAACCTCTCATTAATATGGAAAAATCTAAACTCCTCAAAGACATAAGCAAATATCCCCACTTCATTCCATTCTATTCAATCTCTCATTGTGCAAAATCTTCACTTATGCAACCTTGAAGAGCTCTCCCCATATTTGTGAAAACCTTGAAGTCATTTCCAAGACCATCTTGCAAGCTTGAGCACTAATGGAGCATTCTATTGTTGTTATGTTGTCAAAATCATGAGAAGACATACCATCATACTATATTGGACAAATCGTTGCATCAAAGAGGCTACAATAGGGTTTATTATGACTTTTCTTTCTTGTTGTTTCTTGTCTCTTTCTATCTAATCATGTATGTCACTTTGTATTTGTGTTATGAGTGTTTTTATTAGTTATTTGCATTTTGTTGGTACACATTTCCTTGCACACATTCTCATATAACAATTATATATGTATAAAAAATTACATGTGCATTTAGTATAAAATATTTATAACATTACATATCACATAACACAACTCATATAATTTAACAAAAATCTATCTATATCTGAAAAATATTTATACACAATCATTGATACAAAAAAATGTGTTCTCCATCACAACAAAATGTGGTGTCTATAGAATTGTATGTCTCTTCATGGGATCCTTTTCCCTTATGTCGGTGTTGGCTAATATAGTGGAGGTGGGTGTTGTTAGTATTCAGAAGCACTGAGAGGGGGGTGAATCAGTGTAGAAAAGTACATAAGAAACACACATAACACACATATTTTCATGTGGAAAAACTTGTAAGAGGGAGAAAAACATGGTGGGGATGACACCCACAAGCCCACTACTGCAGTAAATGAGTTTGCCCTATTAGGAGCTACAAATATCCTTTCTGAGGGTTCACCCTACTAGGAGTGACTAGTACATTGTTAGGAGTACAATCAAATCAGTTATGATCTACCTTGCTAGAGGATTTCAAAACCCCAATTAAGAAGTTATCCTGTTAAAGGATTTACAATAAGAATATGTTAGGATTCACCCATTTAAGGGATTTTTCTTACTGCAACTATTAGGGAACAACAAGATGAATGATCTAGATGTAGTACTACTTGCCCATTAGATCCAATATGTTCTCCGCTCTCTAATGCTGCATTAATCTCCACTCCTTCAATATCTGATCGCTCCACTTGAAAATACGATCGCAACCCTAGATTAAATGATTTAGATTATCTTATATAGTGTTGTCCTTAGGTCACTTAAGACTTAGAAACTTTCCATCATAGTCGGCACAAAGTATTGACCAACCACCTCGAGATCAGGGTCAACAATACCTAACATGTCGGCATCAAACGTAATATCCATGTTTATGACCAATAGCTAACCATAGATCCACCGACTTAACCAATTTAATATGAAACTCTGATCGATGAACTAATATGTATACTGTCTCCTTCACCAAAAACGTAATTTTGTCAAATCACTGAATTAACTACCGCAATTAGAATCATGGATTCCACTAACCATATAAAAACCTCCTTTAAGATCACAATGCCTGAACTGTACTACAACTCGACCGCTACCAAATTCTTTGACTGAAATTATTCTTCTTGTATACTGATCAGCGCACTTAATTGTTTCTTCTATTACCGATCATGTAAAGATCTTACAGGTTGCTCCAATCATGTTAACTGACAATGTTGCCATCAATGACAACTAATTATGCATCCCTTATGAGCACTCCTCATAAGAACTCCAAAAACTACCATAATGCCAACAAATGCAATGTCCCTAGTTGTGTGACAATTTGTTTCATTAATGTTATAGATTATAAGCATTTCCATGCATGTGACACACTTCAAGTCTATATCACATAGTGTACTTCTAATCCCAATGATCTTCTCTCTACAACATAACCTAGTCTACCACAATCTTTCCATATAAGCGATTAGTTCTTATAATAAAGAGCTATACATTTCTTAGCACTTGTTTTTATGTGTTGTTCCAAGATCTTAGATTTAAGCTCATATACTTTTCATTAAAACCTATCTACTCTTGTTGTTTCCTAGTTTTACTCTACGATGAGTGATATCACCTCGATAATTTCTCGAACCACTCTCATATTCCTTAGTATTTCTCTAATATGAGCGATATGACCTCACGGTATGTAATCATACATAGGTTATAGGGGCTACTTTTGGAAAAGGCCACAATATACTGGTTATGTAGAGAGGGGTAGTTTGACATTGACCTCTATATCTCGAGTTAAATCTACCAAAACATTAAGAATTCCACCACCATTCTCATTTCAATGGTTAATACAAATTATATTAACAAGAAGAAAAATGAAGATCATCAATTGTGGTCCTTGTCTCTAAGGGATCATCCAATACATGTTTTATTTTCTCAGGTTTAATTGTGATAAATCACCACAGTGTTGGTAAAGTTATGTGATGGATTTTGTTCTTGCAACAGGGGAATTCTTTGAGTTGTGCTCATGTAATCACAATTATGTAACAATAATATGTTTGTACAACTAACCATAGTATGATTCTTTCATATAATCTCTCATAGAGCATGTTCATAACATTCATGTTCTTATAATAAATGTTTTATTTTATTTGAATGACCTGGTTAATCTTTTTGCATTCAATATTTTTATTGTATATAACACATTAAATTACATATAAAATCAAATTGTGTTAATATGTAATCCTTAAATATTCAAATGAATTCAATATTAATATTAATAGATCATAGCACAAAAAAAGTTAATGCTTTATCTTAATTTCAAGATTAATGCATTTTTAGTCTTCATTATTATTGTCAATAAAAAAACCCTCTTAAATTGTCACACTTGTAAAATTCTTATAAACCAATAATTATAGAATGATTGCTGTGTGAACAAAACACTATAAAGATGATTCTAGAAAGAAATCAAGATACAATATTTGACTGATAGAATAATAAATATTTATATATAATATAATTTAATAATACTTTAAATAATATTACAACTAATAATAATAATATACATGCACAATACAATACCACATGTTCCATCTTTTTGAATAATGGGAGTAGATAATGGCCAACTACTTCCATTACACTTTTATGGGCCCTCCATCCTCCTACTATATTTTATTATGGTGATATCATATTATCATTCATTTTAAGATTTTTTTAGCTTATTCATCAACTCACACCAAACTTAGTACTATAATTTGTATTGTTATTGTTTTTTAATTAAATTAGTTTTCAAACACCTTTTAGTCACAACTTTTTGTTTGAAAGAAACACTTTTTTGCAAACAAAATGTAGATTTTGGATTCCGGAAAGAGAAAATAAATGATTTGGTTTGTCTTGCACTATTACTTTAAAGTAGGTTGTATTAGGAAAAGCTTTTTGTCTTATGAGGCAACTTTACAAGAGTCGTGTCAATATATTTTTAATAGTTTTGAAATTGTTAATTTATATTTTGTTTAAAGAGAGTTTATTGAGAAAAATAGTCAAGTAGTATAAATGGACATTTATTATTAAAATATAAATTTGAGTCATATCATCATGCATATAAAAGTGAAAGCAAAGTTCAAGTGTATTTGGGCTTTTATGTTCTACATTTTCAAATAATAATTTATGAAAGGAAAAGTTGACTTAGGTGTTATTTCTCTTCTAAATTCAATTAACACCAAAATAAGTAGTAATGGGAGTTTGTCTCCTCTTCTAGGTCCCTTATCTTCTCTATTGAGAAATCAACCCCTTGACCCAAACCTTTAATATGTCTTGAAATGAACTGTAACATTTTGTGTCAAATGATTTATATAGTTGAGAGGATTTTTTTCTTTTATTTGATAATGATTAGTATATTTATGTTTATAGATATTGTTTTAGAGATGTTTATTTTTTTTAAATGTCGGGTAATCATTGTTTATTGCTGAACGTGACCTCTCAATCCAACAAGAAACTCAACATAGTCATTATTCAATCCATGAATTCGCAAAGACAAACATTGAATTGTTTGCTCTACGAAGGGATTGAGATGACCTGTTGCCTCATAATTAGGAGTGATTGTTGTAGTATACCCTCAGAACGAGAGCCAACAACCGGATCTGCTCTAATATGGAGGATTTTTAGAGTGCAAATGTGTGTGAAATAGCCATTGAAAGTGAGAAATCAGCAACTAAATATAATGAAAAATGATGTTATTCTATGATTTGAAGCATGATTTAAGCTAATAGAATTGAAATA